>CAXIUB010000265.1:0-23879 GCA_964034835.1 Muscina levida | reverse complement strand
CAATGGCTCCTACTATATATATTGTGTAAATAGTTGAAATTTATATAACTTACAACATACTTTACAACACATTGTAACTAGTACTACACACTTAATTACTTAACTCTACAACATCATGTGTATTTTCCTTTAGGGTGTTCTACTAATGCCTCGTACATTGTCCGAAAGCCGAAAATTGCGTCTTAGAAGAGCTTTTACTGAGGCCACTCATGATTCACTGCAATGCTCGAAAATGGTATTTAACTTGAATTGAAAACTACAATCTTATCTAACCCTGCTACCCCGTACCCTCCAAAATTCAATTCACTGTTGTCCGCCGCCTTTATACACAAATACCAACTTAGTTCCTATTTAGTTTGAAGTTTTGCATTTGCATTTAATGTCACCAATTAGAAACAAAACAACAACAAAAATAAAATTAAAAAGAAAATCCATTAGTAACCAATTGCTGAATTGCAAGAAAGGCCCCTTGTGTATTTTGTGTAAAGTTCCAAGAAGTTTAATGACAAATTTCCCCACCAGCACCCTGTAGTTCACGTATTTTTTGGTTTGGTTTTGTTTTTTGATAAAGTACTTTTTAATGTACTGCTCTTGTTTGTGAGTTAGTTTTTGTTTATATTTCTTTGCTGCTATTATAATATTTTAAAAATTTTCTTTCCTTCCTGCTACATACATAAAAAACGAGAGAGATAGAGAGAATGAGTGCGACAATGGTGTTGCCGCTCATTCAATAGCAGCATAAGTTTAATGTGCACCTTTAACTACGCTTGAAATTGAAATTTATTTATACAATTTGATAACCATGGCATGTTGGCTTTAATGCGATTTTAACAGAATTTTTTACTATTTTTACCCTCGATCCACTTTTGTATATGAATTTAATTATTAATCTGATTATTTATAATATTATTAATATTTCCATTTAAAGCGTCATAGCAAAAAGCGACGGCTGTCTCTAAAGAATGACTCTATGGAGTGTAGTCATGAGTTATAAATATATATATAGTTGTAGAAAGATTAATAACATACACAGTTATAACAACAAAATGTTTAGTTTATCATTGCTTAGTGGCGTGAACTAGTGCGTATACGTATTGAATCGATAACAAATGTAATCTGTCATACGCTCTAATGTTACTTTGGTGTATATGAAATAATTACAATTAATAGAGCTGAGACATTTTTACTCAAACGGATTTTAATAATATAGGCAAATATTTTTACTCATCATTTAATAGTATTACAAAATTTCACCGAAATTTCAATAATATTGCTAATCTTATGTAAATAAAGTAAAACGATTAACAAGTAAAAACTGAGAACAGCTCACCAGAAACTTTCAACATTTTTTAAACTATAATTTAAACATCTACAATATTTAACTCATTATCATCTAGGCCGTTCATCTTAGACTATCATCATATACCCATTGAATCCTAATTACCCAACCTCAATACACTGTCAACTTATATCAAGTGCTGCGCGCTATCATATTTAACCACAAAGTGTGCCATTAGTTTGTCTTGTTTATTGTTAACGTAATTGTTAACAATTTTATAATGAGATCGACAGCTTTAGAATCACTTGACGTTTAATATTCTTCTTATATTTTTTTCGATTTTTTACTTGTGCTTTCATTTCCTCTCTAACCACTACAAGTACAGCACATAGTACATAGGATGCGCGTGTATATTGTGAACTGTATGAATGCTTTAACATACTATGTAGCACACAAAGGGTGATAATGATAATAGTAAATAATGCGGTATAGTTATGTAAACAAAAGCAACCCTAACCATATTGCTTACAAGTGTGTACACACGGGCACACTTTTGAATAAATATGCAAAATATGTGCACTCTTCTATGTGTCTGCATGAACGCCGGGTGTGTGTTTGTGTGAGTGTCAGTGATATTTGTGGACCAACCTCTTCTTAACCCAGCTTTATCTATTACAACCGAAGCGGGGGCATGCATTTGAATTACTTGGCGGGTGGAAAGGATCCTCTTGATGATGGTAGTTTATAGCTAGCTCGTATCTGCTCTACAGCGAGTAAGTGCACAAACGCATGAACGTAAACGTATAAAAAGAGCTCTTGGAATATATTGTATGCATTTTATGCCAACAGCCAAAGGCACTTGAGTCATCTAAGAGTGCCAGAGGTGGCACAGTGGTTGTGCGATAATTGAATGAAAAGGAAAGTGTATGTTTTTGGAAAGTCAAACTATGAACTCAGAGTAAGCCGCTGAAGCTTAAACCAATAAAACTAGACCAAAAGCTAAGTGGACTATGTAAAATGTTACAAATAAAAACAGCAGTAAGAAAGACAAAATACAGCCGAAACGTTCTTCGAAAGCTTTAAAGCACATTGTTATGAGACTCACATAAAGACAATGTCAAATGAATAAATGGAATGGAAATGGCAATTTGTTAAGCTCTCTTCGTGAAATGATATTTGCGTTTTAGTCGAAATATTTTTGAATCTGTACCCTCCAACCAAAATAGAAAACAAAAACCAAGACAAAATCTTATTATTTTTAACAAAATCAATCAATTCAATAAGTTGATATATCATGTTCATTAGTACTTTTAACAAGAGTTGTCATAGGATGACTTGCTAGAGATAAGTGAAAGTCTATAACATTACAATATTAATAGCTATATGTGCATATAAAATATCCATATAAATATTTCCTATAAAATAATGAAAATTCGGCATATTAACTGTTATCGTAACGTTATCGATTTTATATTTGTATGAAATTTTGGATCCGTTTTAAAAAAAAACTTTCTTCAGATTTATGGGAACAAATTTTTGTATGCGAATGGGGCTATGAGAATTGCTTGAATAAAAACTTGAATAACTTAATCTCTGGTTCACTGTTTTTTTAAAACAAATAAGCGTTTTAGAAATAATAGCATATACTTTCAATATAAAATAAAAAAATTTGGATATCTTAATTCAATTGTAGCAAAAAATTCCTTTAAATTTAAAAAATAATAAAAAAACAGAAAAATTGCTTTTTCGAGGCAAAAACAGACGGATGCGACAAGTTATCTATATAAATGTATACATCGTTGAAAAAGTCTAAGCTTCTTCTTTACCAAAACCATTAAAAAATCAAAACTCGGCTATGAATTGACTGAGTTTTAAGCTCATAAGTGAGAAAAGATCCAGTTTTAAAATATAAGTCACGATTATGAGTATGATAAAAAACTTTGGTATGCAGGGTCATTTTGTACTGGACTAGGTCACTCCCTAAGTTCCTTCAATTTTTCCGGTTGAAGATCATGTACTATTGGCAATTAATGCCAATAGAGTTTGTTTTTACAAGATTTGTGTGAAATGTTTATGTTGACAGCTGGCAGAGCAGATAGTTATTTCGATAGTTGCCAAACTATCATCATCAGCACCCTTTTCTTTCATCACAAACCTTAAGTAATAATAGCTCTAAGATAGAATTGAGAAGCTAAACAAACCATTGCGAAGAAAGCATCAACGAAGACCACACGTCAACATAATACACACTATTTCTTGTCTATGGGTTTGTCCATTATTTTATTATTTAAAAATTTTCCATAAAAATATTTATGGAAATTTGAATTTGAATTCTATCAGAAACTTTCGCAATTAACTTTACTCTTATCAAAAATATTGCTTAACTAAAACGGAACTTCACTTTATTTCACTGTATTTATATTCTGAAACTAGCCGACCCATCTGTTTCCACGGTATTTCCTCCCCACTCATTGTTATATCTCTCACCATGCTCACGAACTTAGTGAATGGTATACTCAATTTGGTCTTTAATTTGTAACGCCCATAAGGTGGCGTGGCGCAGCCAACATCCATCATGGCTGTAATTCTTACTATACAAACAACACACACCAAATATTATATTTGTAGCTCTTATAACACTATGACACAATTTGAGGATCATTGTCTCGGGGGTGAACAAAACCAAATTCAAACGATAGCATTTGACCTCAGTAACAAAACCCATTATGTTCCACTAAGTCACAAATTTTTTTTACAGTGGTTTGAAGTTTGAATTTTTTGGTCAAAAGTCGATTCAAAGAATATGAAAAATCATCTATAAAAGTACATTTGGGGTATTTCATGTCTTCGGAGAACTATACTAAAACATTCAGGGGAATATTTCCTCGGAACATTTTAACCCCCTAACTACCACCCGTATTGGGACATTTTTGTCCCAATTTTGAAAAACTGTTTAAAAGTCAACTTTGGACGGAGGTCAAGGCTTAGAATCTTCGTTAGAAATATTCTCCGGAAAATTTCATTAAAAGTCACCAAAGACAAATAACCTGTACGAGTCAAAGGTTATAAAATAAAATCAAAATTAAATGTTATGAATGTTACTTTTGAGCAAAGTGTGCGACAAGCTTTTTCGGGAGTGAACCAAACAGTGGTTTGAAGTTTGATTTTTTTGATAAAAAGTCGAAACAAAGAATTTTAATAATCATGTGTAAAAATAGTTTTGGGTTAGTTCACGTCTTCAGAGACCTACATTAAAAATTTCCGGGGAAATGTGACGTAGTGGAGCAAAATGGAGTTTAGGGTTTTGTTACTGAGGTCAAATGCTATCGTTTAATATTGGTTTGGTTCACCCCCGAAAAAGTGTGTTGCACTGTGTAATTCATGAGATACAACCGTTTAATGTTTCAGATGTTATACCACGCCCACTGATCCGATCCCGCCAGCTGAAATGCTTCGACACAAATTTTCACGACAATTAAAGGAACAGTCCTCCAGACAATGCGGTTTCAAAAATAGGGTCCAATGGGCGGGCCACGTCCAATTTGTATATCAAAAATTTAAGTACCCTATTTTCACCACCAACCACACAGCTACATTATGTGAAAATTTCAAAAAGATCGGTCAACCTTTTTCGAGTATATAAAAAAACTTAATTTCCCTTCACACCCCATGAATGAGGTATGGGATGCTTCACGCGTACCTACTTTTACTTCCTTTTACTTAACTCGACGCTTCTACTGCTAAGTTGCTGTCGCCAACATCGAGGGATCCGGCAGTGATAAAAAATGAAGATGACTAAAGACAGGAATCGAACACTATGCCACGGCCGGTTCTTTCGAGTCTTTCCGGTAATAAAAAATACAAACAAAGACAAACTCATTTTCATATATATATATAAATATAAGTTTGACCTTTGACCTCTTTGGGGGCACGGCTTATAGTCGTCCGATTTTGCCGAAAGCCTTAGTTTAAGATTTATAGAGCTGAAATTTTGTATGTAAGTTCCAAACCTATCAAAACCACTCAAAAACTACTCCACGCCTTTTTGGGATCTGCTCTGCGATCACAGTCGCAGTTTAAAAGCAAATCAGCTGAAATTTGGTATGCAAGCTTCTATCCTCTAATCGGATGTTAAGTTCTAAGATGAGCAATACCAAACAAAAACTACTATCATCTCCCATGGAAACTTCACTTTTTTGGGGCATGAGTAGTTTATGTCCGACTTTGTTGGAGGCGTTCGTCCCAGCGGTTACAACCGTAGTTTATAAGATAACGAGCTGATATTAATTATTTAAGCTTATATCCTCTAAGGGGATGTTAAGTTCTAAGATGAGCAATATCGTGAAACAAAACTACTTTCACCTCCTATACAAAGTCCTCCTTGTTGGGGTTGTCTGTCTGTCTGTCCTCCGATTACAGCCGTAGTTAAAAAGATATCGGGCGGGAGTTTGGTATGTAAGCTTCTATCCTCAGAGCAGAGGTTAAATTTTAACAGGGGAAGATCGGTCAGAAACTACTCCCCATACCATACAAACTGTTCCTTTTTGGAGGACTGTCCCTGCAATATCAAGCGTAGTTTAAGAGCTATCGATTTGAAATTTGGTGTGCTTAAGAGAATAGAAGCTTTTCTCTAAGCGGAGGTTGAGTTTTAACATGAGTAAAAGCGGCCAAAAACTACTCCCACCTTCTATACAAACTCGCACATATTATGGGTGTCCGTCTGACTGTCCCCACGGTTAACGCCGTAGTCAAAGAGACATCAAGCCGAAGATGTGTATACAAAATTCCTAAACGGAGTTTGAGTTCTCAGATGGACAAGATCGTCCAAAATCTCCCTTACAAATCTCCCATACAAATTGTCTCTTTTTGGAAAAACTTTCCTTGCGATTGCAGCCGTAGTTTAAGAGATTTTGAGCTGAATTTTGATATGCGAGCTCTAAGTGAGGATCAAGATAAGCAATTTTGGACAAAAACTTTCTCTTTTCATACAAACTGTACTATTTTGGGGGTTAATAAACATAATAATACAAAATTTAAAGATAGCATTTGTCGTAAACATTATAATTTTGGCTACATTTGGTTTTTGAAGTGAAATAATTTGTTTTTTCAAATTTTTTTTTTAGGTTATCAAAAATACTCGTGAGCACCTAAAATATTTGTATCCTCACCCTTGGGGTTATATCGTTTGGTACGAGAAAAAAAGTTAAACACATTTATGGAGACGTGATCAAGTATTTTAAGACCAAATTCGTTTCAGAACTTAGTAAAAAGATTAATTCATGGCATGATAATTAGAGTAGGCCTCTACTTATGCTTAAGAAAATTAACAGTCATATAATAGTTTCCAAAGCGAAGTAATGGTATTGTAAATGTGTAGAAAAAACCATTTTTAAATAAATTATAATTATAAATTATCTGTATATGATTACTTTCATTTTGGAACTACAACAAACTACCACATCTGTTCTGATGTGGGAAAATACTTGTGAAGCCAACTAGACCACATTTAAACACGAACCCCTCTCTCACAAAGCTAATACAGTACCATTTACATACATTCAATACCAAACATTCGTAAAACGCTTAAAGCTTTCATTTGAATTCCATACAACCGTATAAATTTAATTTCTATTTATCAATACTATCTGTCTATCAAAAAGACAGGCATCCATTGTTTTCCTAAGAACTTTTCGTGAATGCTTTTTATACGCCGCCAATACTTCGTCTGTAGTCGTTTAAATAGTTTACCGACGACTAACGGTAAAAAGCTCTTTACGCTGTTATTAGTTTTTTCGTGGCGTTGTTTAGTTTAACTAGTCGACTATAGATGACGCCGCTCAAAACGATGATATGATAGCTGGAAGGATATGAAGCAAAACATACACACACACAAAAGAAAAGATAAAACTATTAAAGAAGGGGCAACAATGTAAAGCTTTCGTTGCTGTGTAGCAAACAATATTCAGTAACAGGCGGTGTATGCGTGTGTAGATGGGTATGTAATTGTTTGCACTGCCATGTTTGTTTGCATGAATGAATGAATATCTTACTGAATGGGTGAGTAAAAGCATAAGTGAGTATAAGCGATAATTGAGACAGTGTATTAAATCGTTTTGAAAAGTTGTAAGCTTTGGGCTCTTTGCCTTTCGTGTGTGTAAAGTTAATAAGCTTTTTTGTTCCCAACGTCGCTGTAAGCAATAAGCGCATTTGTTAAGCACTTATTTAGCTGGTTAGTTGTTAACAAGAAGATAAGTTTCAATGTGTGTACAATGTTGTAACAGCAATAACGTGCACAGTGGTTATCCAAGAATTTATTATTAATTGCAGTAAGACTGACATCAGTTTTATTAAGTGGAAGTTTCGATAAATTCATTTAAAAATTATGTTGATGTTTCGTAGAATCCAACAAAAAATGGGCGGGATCGAATTAGTGGGCCTGTCATAACACTTGAAACTTTAAAAAGCTGTATCTCATGAACTATAAGAGGTATGGAGCTAATATTTGGTATGTGTTGTTGGTATAGTATGAATTACAGCTAAGGGTGGATGTGGGCTGTGCTTCGCCCCATTTAAAAGAAACCGTTATAAAAGCCATAATAACATTTTGAATGATTTGAAAAATTTCCCCTTTTTGGGGAGTGTCCGTCTGTTTGTCGCCCGTAGTTTAAGAACTCTTGAGCTGGAATTTGGTACAAAAGCTCCTATCCTCTTAGCGGAGAATTACGGGTTTGATGATGAACTATTGTAATTTGTATGAGAGTTTCCAGAACAGGTGAGGCAAATGTCGGTCCTCCGCGGTTTTGCCGACAATTGCAAGATAATTTAACTGACAAAAGTTGAATATCCTGCAGTTCAAAAGTTATGGTGGGAAATATAAATTTTCCAAAAATAGGTTATTTTGTATGGGAGGTAACAAAAGGGGTCGTATATTGTATATTGTTTAAAATATGACTGAATCCAGTATACTTACAAAAAAGATATGCAGTTTAACATGCATGAGGGTTAATACGGACATTTGTATGGAAGCTACCAGAATGGATGTGGCAAATGTTTTAGTTTAGTGGTCTATCTGGAATTTGGCCAGGGCTATGGGGAAAATTCAATTCCTGTATATTATCTTGATCAACTTTGTCAAAATTCTCCAAATAGGATAGATTATTTGAAGAAAGCAAAAATATGCAGGACTAATTATTAAATTTAGATAAGCAAAATCTTGGAGCAAAAGTGTGCCAATGGTCTGATTTAGAAAAAGTTTTGTTTTTATATACTTACAGCGAGGTAAGTTATATTTTTGTTATTGCTTTACAAACTTTACAGATGCATATTTCAAAAATATAGCAAAGGGTTTGAAAATAATATAATAAAAAGTATAAAAAATATTGAATAACATACTTTGTTTAAAACATTGGCTCATTTTTGCACCACAGTGTAAGTTTTCTTTGCAAAACTTTCATAAAATTTTCTTATTAGCTTTGTGCAAAATGCAAATCGAAATTTTGCAAAAGCTGTTCGGTTATCATCATTATCGGTTTTGTTTGTGAATTTAGGTACCTTTTGATCTTCATTCATTTTTTTGATACCAAAGTTTTGTTCAAATATCTCATCTATATTCAGACATGTGATATTAAACGATTTATGCCGTTAGTTGACAAGTCTGAATAGCGGCGGTATGCCATTAGGCCCCACGAAAATACACCCCAAATCAAAAATGAAATTAAGCCCCAAAAAAATATATGGAAAACAACAACACGAAATTTTATGATTTTTTGGGGCCTAATTTCATATTTTTATTGGGGTATATTTGCATAATGCAATTAGACCCCAAATGTCCATGTGACAATAGACCCCAAAAATTTTTTTGGGGCATAATTTCATAAAATTGTGGGGCCTATTTTCGCTTTTTTGGGGTTCAATTTCATTTTAGGGTAAGGCTTAATATTTTTGGGGTCTAATTTCCTTCGGCAAAATAAAAAAGCCTTGGTTTTTTATTGAAAATAATACAGTTTATTACCTTTAAACTTATTTGTAAACTTGTATAACATCTTGCACGGAGAAAAAACCATCCATCTTCCTCTCAAGAATTTTTTCAACCGTTATCTTCGCCTCTTCTAACAACACAACGCTTCAACGATTACAGACTCGTTGTTTCATCTCAGCTGTTTTGGCATACATATTAATAAGGAAATAAAGAAAACGTACTATTAACTCACAAAAACTAAAAGCACGCATTTCTTTAACAAACCAAAGAAAACCAAAAATCGCTCGATTTTTTGAAAACAATTTTTCGTCTGCTGCTCTTTTCTTAAAAAAACTAAAAACATGAAAAATTCACATTTTCTTTTTGCAAAAAAAACTGTAAAATTCAAATTTTCTTTATTTGAAAAAAAAAAACAAATTCGAAAAAATTTTTTAAATAATTTCACGCAACAGCCAATTTACCATATGCAATAAAACAAAACCCCGTGATTTTTATAAAATAATTTTTAGTATGTGGCCCTTTTCTTTAAAAACTAAAAACATGAAAAATTAAAATTTTCTTTAAAAAACTAAAAACATGAAAAATTATTTTAAAAAAAATCGCGCTATTTTTTTAAATAATTTTTCGACCGCGGCGCTTTTCACGGAATAGACAATTTACCATATGCAATAAAAAAAAATTATTTTTATAAAATAATTTTTGGTCTGTGGCCCTTTTCTTTAAAAACTAAAAACATGAAAAATTATTTTAAAAAAATCGCGCGATTTTTTTTTAATAATTTTTCGCCTGCGGCGCTGTTCACGGAACAGACAATTTACCATATACAATAAAAAAAAAAAGATTTTTAAAAAATTATTTTTGCTCTGTGGTCCTTTTCTTTAAAAACTGAAAACATGAAAAATTATTTTATATAATTTTTCGCCTGCGGCGCTTTTTACGAAACAGACAATTTACCATATGTATTAAAAAAATTGCGTGATTTATATAAAATAATTTTTCGTCTGTGACCCTTTTCTTTAAAATATAAAAACATGAAAAAATAAAATTTTCTTTAAAAAACTTAAATCATGAAAAAATATTTTAACAAAATCGCGCGATTTTTTAAAATAATTTTTCGTCGCGGCGCATTTCACAGAACAGACTATTTAGAATTATGCTCAAATCTTTTCCGCTTGTTTTCATATAAATATAGGCAACGTAAAAATTGCACCCATAATTCGAACCTTTTCTATAAATTCGCTCATTTTTTTTTTTGTAAAGTTTTGTGCTGCCTACTGTGTTTACTACTCAATAAATATTACGTTATGCAACTAACAATTTAAAACCCATACAAAACAGCAAAAATATAAAATGTAATTTTAGAAACTAAATTTTTGTTACATGTTCTAAAGAATGTTTCGCCTACGGTGCTTCCCCCTGATTTAACAATTTACATTACGCTATATATTCGTATTTATTCTTACCTTCTTGCCATGCAAATGAATATAAAAATATAAAAAAAAATAAGAACGTAAAATTACGTGAGGGCCAAAATATGTATTGTATGCGAAGACATTACGGTCAGTATAGTTTAGCTAATATGCAATGATTAGAAATTGAAGAAACTACTTATAATTGGAATTATATATTTTGTTTGTTGATTTTTCATATGAAAAAATCCTTTTTTTTTTGGCAATTTTCATAATTGGTTTAGGTAAATTTTTATTTTTTATTCTGGCCAACTTTTCATTTTCATTTCTAATTTTGGGTAATTTTTGTTTAGGTTATATTTTCTACCGCCGTTTTGGGGCGTATTTGCGTGTTGTTTTTTTATATACGAACTGCGATATTTATTTGAAAATTAGACCCCAAACACAAATATGAAAATATACCCCAATTTTATACAGAAAACAACAACACTTTATTTTGGGGCATATTTGCATTTTTTTGGGGTGTATTTGCATACTTTCAAATCACAACTACGAAATTAGGCCCCAATACATACATTTTGGGGCCTATTTTCATGTTATGTTTGGGGTATAATTTCCTGGGGCCTAATTTCATTTTCACTTTGGGGTGTATTTTCGTGGGGCCTAATGTCATAGCGCCCTGAATAGCGACCAAAATTTTTTTACTTGGATGCGATGTTGCATTATCATTATTTTTATGACAAAAGGTCGAACAATACTGAATTTGATCGAAGTGACAACTTGACATCAGTCACGCGTTTTTCATACATAAAAACAGGAAGTGAAAAAAAAAACATAAAAATTAATGTGGCCGACCATGGCATGATGGTTAGAACACGCGACTTCCATGCGTGAGAGCCATGGTTCGATTCATGTCTCTAATCATCTACATTTTTTTTATTACCGGCCCCCTCAATGTTGTCGGCAGCAACTTCGCTGTATAGTGTCGAGTTAATCGGCATGTCTAGTAAAAAATTTTCACATAGTAACGTTCACATTCGCCGATAAACAAGTAGGTGCCGTTACCCAATAGAAATTTTTCCGAATACTTCGGAAAGTATGTATAGATTGTGTATGAGGCAAAAAAGACAACCCACTCATCTTCGCATACTTTGTATGTAAAGTCCACATGCAGTAACGAAAATGGCAAATTTGTGTTCTTCTCCAATACAACTTTATACTTCTTCACATACTTTGTTTATTGAAAAAGTTTAAATTAACGACAATTGAACAATTTAATTTTACTGCACAAAGTACCCAGTGTTTCTGTACCATTCTTCCATACATTTTCATCAGAATTGTATGGAAACTGTTAACATTAAAATAAACAATGTAAGTAAAGTTTATAAAGTAGACTAGACGGCAATGCTTCGCTATTGCATATTAACTTGTAATATATTTCACATTTAGGTGTACAAAGTATGTACTTTGAAAACGGTACTTAATTTTGACAATAACACAGTGCAACATTTCTAAGGTCATCGTCTGGTGCCGCCTTCGTACCCAGATATTTTTGAAGTATATACCGAGACTAAAAAAATCCCCAAAGGATTTGGCCCCATTACATCGAAACATTTTTATACCCTTCACCATGCGCATGAACGGAGTGAAGGGTATATTCATTTTGTTCTTCCATTTGTAACGCCCATAAGGAGGCGTGGTAGGTATAACAATATATATATATAAATGATCAGCATCGAAATCTGAGTCGATTTAAGGGTGACCGTCTGTCCGTCTGTCCGTCTGTCTGTCCCCGCGATTACAGCCGCAGTTTATGTTATATCGAGCTGAAATTTGGAATGCAAGCTTCTATCATCAAAGCGGAGGTTAAGTTCTAAGATGAGCCCGATCGGTCAAAAACTACTTCCACCTCCCATACAAACTCCCCCTTTTTGGGGTCTATCCCAGCAGGTAACAGCCGTAGTTTAAGGGGAATCAAGCTGAAATTTTGTATGCAAGCTTCCCAACACTAGGCGGAGGTTGAGTTCTAAGATGAGCCCGATCGGTCAAAAACTGCTCCCACCTCCCATACAAACTCCCCCTTTTTTGGGTATATCCCTGCGGTTACAGCTGTAGTTTAGGGGCAATCAAGCTGAAATTTTGTATGCAAGCTTCCCTACACTAAGCGTAGGCTGAGTAGTAAGATGAGACCGATCGGTCAAAAACTGCTCCCACCTCCCATACAAACTTCCCCTTTTTGGGGTCTTTCCCTACGATTGCAGCTGTAGTTTATGGGCAATTAAGCTGAAATTTTGTATACAAGCTTCCCAACACTAGGCGGAGGTTGAGTTCTAAGATGAGCCCGATCGGTCAAAAACTGCTCCCACCTTCCATACAAACTCCCCTTTTTTGGGTCTATCCCTGCGGTTACAGCTGTAGTTTAAGGGCAATCAAGGTGAAATTTTGTATGTGAGCTTCCCTACACTAAGCGGAGGTTGAGTAGTAAGACGAGCCTGATCGGTCAAAAACTACTCCCACCTCCCATACAAAATCCCTCTTTTTGGGGGTATCCGTATGTCAGTCCCCGCGATTACAGCAGTAATTTAAGAGCAATCAAGCTGAAATATTGTTCGCAAGCTTTGCTGCTCTCAATCGAGGTTGAGTTCTAAGATGAGCCCGATCGGTCAAAAACTACTCCCACCTCCCATACAAACTCCCCCTTTTTGGGGTCTATCCCTGCGGTTACAGCCGTAGTTAAAGGGGAATCAAGCTGAAATTTTGTATGCAAGCTTCCCAATACTAGGCGGAGGTTGAGTTCTAAGATGAGCCCGATCGGTCAAAAACTACTATCACCTCCCATACAAAATCCCTCTCTTTGGGGGTGTTTGTATGTCAGTCCCCGCGATTATAGTAGTAATTTAAGAGCAATCAAGCTGAAATATTGTATGAAAGCTTTTCTGATCTAAGCGGAGGTTGAGAATCAAAATGAGACCGATTGGTCAAAAACTACTCTCACCTGCCATACAAACTCCCCCTTTTGTGGGTTTGTCCCTGCGATTGCAGCTGTATTTTAAGAGGTATGTAGCTGACATTTTGTACGCAAGATTCAATATCTAAGCAGAGGCTACTTTCTAAGATAAGCAATGTTGGTCAAAAACTACTCCCACCTTCCATCAAACTACCTTTTTTGGGGTGTCCGCGTAACTGCCCCCGCGTTTATAGCCGTAGGTTAGGAAATATTGGGCTGAAATTTTATTTGCAAGCTTTAATCCTATAATAGGAGCTTACGTTGTAAGATGAGCAATATCGGACGAATACTTCTCCCACCTTCCATACAAACTTCCCCTTTTTGGGGGTGTCCGTCTGTATGTCCCTACAATTTATGAGCTTTCGGGCTGAAATTTGGTATGTAAGCTTCTGTCCAGAAGCAGAGGTTAAGTTCTAAGATAAGCATGATCGGATTTAAACTACTCCCACATCCCACACAACTTCCCATTTTTGGGGAGTTACAAAATTCATAAAAATAAGCTCCAACTCACCAACTCATAAACTTATCGGTAAATGGAATACAATCGATACAACATTACTGACAAAATGGATGTGTGAAGCTAGAAGTAACATCCACTTCTCACCAACTCCCCTGTTTTGTGGTACAAAGTTTAATAAAATATAGTTGTAGTGCAAATAACCAGTTTTACCACCATTTATACAAATGGTGAAGGGTATCTGAGCTTCGGCATAGCCGAAGATAACCGCCTTACTAGTTTTATGGATATTTCAATATTTTCACCCCAACACGATTTTTTTTATCATTTTTACGGAGTCCATATTTCATTAACCGTTCGAAAATTTTTCTTTTTGTCTTTGGCAAAGTTGTAGATCTAAACCAGAGCAAAAATAGTGTCAAATAGACCGACCAAAAAATAGCATCCAGTGCATGAAAATTGCAAAAATATGGGAAAAAAAATATTTTTTCATTATGTTTTCCACACAAAATTTATTTTGTTGTACTCCGTGGCGTATGAATTATGTGGAATATTACTTATTATAATCATAATTTTATGGTGAAAATATCATGAAAAAATAGCCTTTTTTCCCATATTTTTACAATTTTCATGCACTAGATGCAATTTTTTTGGGTCGGTCTATTTGAGACTTTTATTGCTCTGGTTTAGATCTACAACTTTGCCAAAGACGAACAGAAAAAATTCCGAACAGTTTATGAAATATGGACTCCCTAAAAATGGTTACAAAATCGTATTGGGGTGAAAATATTGGAGTATCCATAAAAAAATGTTTCGATGTAATGGGGCCAAATCCTTTGGGGATTTTTTTAGTCTCGGTATATACTTCAAAAATAGCTGGATACGAAGGCGGCACCAATTTATGTGTTGCACTGTGTAATATGTTGAGTTTATTAACTTTTGTAACTAATTTCAAGTAATTCCTTAACATGGAACTTAACAAATTAAGTTTTATTGGTTTAAATTCTAAATATCATAGGCTCTATGACGATAGTAAAAAGTTCATCATCAAAGTCATATCTATAGTGCCGATTAAGTTCTATATGTAGGGCGAAAAAACACTGCTTTCACAAATCGGAAACGGATCAAAATTTAATTTTTATTTTTATCTGTAGTAGCGGGAACCGTCAGTATACTAACTATGTCTTTGGGCGTAAAAAGCGCTTTTGTCATGCCTTCTACGCCTATTGACCGCAAATGAAAATTTCGTTTAAAACTTCATGCCTTTAGCCATAAAAACCTCATTTGCCATGTCTTCTTCTCACATTGATCAATACTATTCCCGAATACTATCTTTGTATTGAACTCGTATTACCATTTTTTGAGATATTTCGGTCACCAAGGTTGGCTTAACAAAGTGATGGTCTCACGCGCGGTATGGCATGTTACGCCGTCGTGTTGGAACCATTTCTCCTTCAAATTTAGCCATTTTGATTTTCAAGTTGTATGGGCGGTGTCACCCCTTTATCCAATTACAACCAAATATAGCCAGGGACTATCAACAGGTCAACAGTACCACTTGGTCAAATTTTCCTATCAATCGTTCTATTGGAAAAGCCGTCAGAGCGAGGTTTGGAAAAGGGGCGTGGCACCGCCCACTTTTAGAAAAAACAAAATGTTTTTAAACCATCCGGAAACTATAACGAACAAAACAAAAAAAATTAAAATTCGGTCCAGCCGTTTATGAGTTTTAGCGAGACTAACGCACAGCAATTCATTTGTATATATATAGATACTAAGACAAAACATGAAGATTATTTGTAAACATTTCCATATATTTTGTATGCTGTATTACTTATACTTTTTTAGAAGAAAAAAGAAGGAGCTGAAGAAGAGGCAGGATGAGTGCACTGAGTTGCTCCGAAGTAGAGGGGAAGCCCGAAAATTCTACAAGAGAGTTAAAGCTAGAATGCGTGGAACAGGGTTGCCCTCCTGCAAGGACAGCGATGGTCAGCTAGTGACGGACCCGGATAACGGTCTGAAGATATGGAGAGATCACTTTAGAAATTTACTGGATAATGACACCACTCTAGAAGACCCCGCTCCAATCCATGACGATGGTATTAACTGTCCACCTCCGAGCCAGAGCGAGATACGTATGGCCATCTCCCGCCTTAAAAACAACAAAGCTGCTGGAGCCGATGGTCTCCCTGCTGAATTGTTTAAGGCTGGCGGGGAGGAGCTGATTAGGAGCATGCATCAGCTCATGGAGAACATCTGGCAAGAGGAGAGCATGCCCGGGGATTGGAGTCTCAGTCTGTTATGTCCCATATACAAGAAAGGAGATCGTAGTGAATGTAAGAACTATCGTGGAATAAGCCTATTACCAATTGCGTACAAGGTCCTTTCAAGCATATTGTGTGAACGTCTAAAGCCAATTGTAGAAAAACTAATTGGACCATATCAGTGCGGCTTTAGACCTGGCAAATCTACGACGGATCAAATATTCACGTTACGACAAATCCTGGAAAAAACCCATGAAAAGCAGATCGACCCCTACCACCTCTTTGTCGACTACAAAGCTGCCTTCGACTCTCCGATAAGGAATAGGCTTTATGAGGCCATGTCTGAGTTTGGTATTCCTGCAAAGCTAATTCGACTTTGCAGATGTACCCTAGAAAACACCAAATCCTCGATTAAGATTGGTAATGATCAGTCTGAACCATTCAACATGGAAAGAGGTCTCAGGCAGGGCGATAGCCTGTCCTGTACACTATTTTATATAGTTATGGAGAAGGTGATGAGAAAGGCTGGTGACAACATGTCTGGCACCATATTCCACAAAACCCACATGCCACTAGCCTACGCCGATGATATAGATATCATTGGCCGAAATCTGCGGGACGTTACTGCAGTCTTCTCATCCCTAGAAAAGGAGTCGGCAAAAATGGGTTTAGCGGTCAACGAGGACAAAACAAAAATAATGATTTCGACGATGAGTCCTCTCGATGGGGACGCAGCGTCAACGTTGAAAATTATTGTTTTGGGGTAGTAGATGAGTTTACCTCCCTCGGATCTTCCGTCAATAAGAAAAATAATGTCAGCCAAGAAATTAAGCAGAGAATAGTGCTAGCCAATAGATGTTTTTACGGACTTCGGCAGCACTTTAGTAACACCACCTTATCTCGGAATACTAAGAAACAGCTTTGCCAGGTGCTAATCTTACCCGTTCTTTTGTATGCTGCCAAATCATTGGTGCTTACGACAACGGACATACAAAACCTGGGAGTATTCGAGAGGAAAGTACTCCGAAAAATTTATGGACCTATCTGTGTCGACGGCGAGTTTCGCCATCGGATGAACCATGAGCTGTATGAGCTTTACGACGGCATCGACGTGGCTAAAAGAGTCAGAATGCGACGACTACGATGGCTGGGTCATGTTGCCAGGATGGATGATAATGCTACAGCGAGAAAGGTGTTTGAAGGCGAACCTGAAGGACGGCGCAGAGCAGGGAGACCCAAAATACGTTGGAAGGACCAAGTGGTAGGCGACGTGCGACCGTCTGGTAGGACTAACTGGAGAACACACGCACAAGACCGAAGCGTGTGGAATTCTTTAGTACTTCAGGCCTTAAACTTATGAACCATGTTTGTAAGTTGTAATGGGCCACTTAAGTAAGTAAGTAAGTATTACTTATACCCACGCAAGTGCCCATTTCTTAACATACGTTTATTACCCCTGCTGATCCTACTATGTAGATAGCGAGTTTACAATAATGCGAGAAGCTATACCATACCTTATTCATGGGGTGTAAAGGGAAATTAAAAAAAGTTACCTAAAAATAAATCACACTCAACATGACCGTTGCTTAGTTTGGTTGTATAAGAGGTACAACGATTTTATTTCTCCCTAACTGGGCCCTTTAACTAAGTTTTTTTTTATCCATAGCACCTCCTTATGTATTTAAACCACCATAAATTTATAACAAATTGTCTAAAACGGTTGCATTTTATGTTTTACTGTACCAAAGAAAAAACAACTCTTATGCTATCATTAAAATGTCAAAAAGATAAAAATTTGCAGCAAACAATCAAAAAGGTTTTAATGATTTTCCAAGAAATTTATGCACTTTTTAATTACTATACCAATGCACAATGGTTTCAAATCAATTTTTTCTGGCCAAATTATTAAAGTTAAGAAAATTATCATTTTTGTTCAGAAATAAATTAATATTGTTATATGTTGTCAATTGTATAACTTTTTCTTCCTAATTGATCCAAATCTGCTTTCTGCTTTGCTAGCTTATAATTAACGAATAAAAACAAATATTAATTCAATTAGAATCTTATTTTAAGGCTGTGAAAATAAAATTATACATTAAGTGTCAGTTATGTCTAGCTTGCTCTCTTAGATTATATTGCCATCTTCGAATTCGTCTTTATATTCTTCATATTTTTTCATATTCGTCCTCATATTTTTGAAGCGAAGGTTGATTAAAAAAATGTATATACATTTAATAATCGCAAGTATTCGCAAGATGTAATTAAAGAATATAGTTGACCAGATCACATGTTGTTTTTGAAAGTTAATTTTATGCTGGACAAACTTGGACTTTTTTTAAACTTTAAATCAATTTGAATAAAGTGAAAAATTATAAAATTAAATATAAATGTAAACAAGGTGAACTATTTCCTATTTATCTTTCTTTTTTCAAACTTGTTATAGGGAATTATTTAAGTACTTACTATGGGTAAGATTATCCATTACAACTTTTTTTTAAATTTGTTATATTTTTTAAAAACACCGTATGACAAAATACATATGTTGTACTGCACTCAATTGTTTTCAAAACTGTACTAAAAATTTCTAACTTTGTCGCTCCAATGACTGACGGTAAACAACAGTTTACAAAAAAAAAGAATTAATTTCTGGTTGCTTTGTAGTGTTTTTAATTTTTGTGTAACGACAAAAATGGTAAAACACAAAGTAAAAAAAAAATAATTTTGGCCACGTATTTGCTCAGAGGGACCATTGTGCAATGGTCAGACATTTTCAAGTATTATATCACAACAATAATAGAAAATTTATCTCTAGAAATTTGTTAATTAAAATTCTGTGAAATTAAAAACATTTTATTGCAACTTCAGGCTATTCATCAGCACTGCAAATGACGGCAGTTACTCTTTATTATTATAAATACAAGAAATAATGTTATCCATCATTTAAAGTAAAATTAATTTTAAAAATAAAATGTTTACATTTATTACAAAAGATATAAAAGCAAATGCCATACAATTGTGTTTGAGAGTGTGTGTGTGTGTGTGTGTGTGTGTGTGTGTGTATATATGCATAACTGCAATGACAGTTTTTGATCTATTCGCTATGATGCTCCAGCTTCTCCGGTACGTGTTGGTTTTAATAATCACAGATTTATTTCCATTTTTCCCATCTATGTATGTCTGTGTTTACGTTTAATGCCATTTCTTGTATATATGTGACTGTGTTTTAAAGTCTTTACATATGTATGTATGTGTGTTGGGTAAGCATAACTTTGCATTTCTTTAAAGAGAAATATGAAAATATTCTGAAATGACTAAGAATCAGTTTCTCATTCACAATTGCAAAATGACTGAAGAGGGTACTTCGTTTAAGATACACCAACAGCACTGTGCTGCATGGCACTGCACTGCACTGTACACATATGCACACTTACTTGTGAAATAGCTACGTGTGTGCAGAGGGGTATGTTCATTTGTTTGCTTATAAATTTACCTATGAATGATGCTGAATGAATGAATTGAGCATTCGGAGAAAAAGGCTATACACAAGAAGAAAGACGAAATGATGGTGTTAAAAGCAAAGGGATGCAAGTGACAAAATGTTCATTTTCATAACCCCAGATGGTGTGGGACCACGCCTAAACGCCTGATAGGCACGAGAATGTCTTCTTGTAACATGACAAGGACTAACAACATTCTGCAAAATTTGTCAAGGAATGCCTTAGTTCTCAGGTGTTTGGGGTCAGGGAGTGGCGAACGCAGAGTCCAGATCTGAACCCGATCGAAAACCAGCGCCGAATGGCAGAACACGAGAAGCCCCAAAACGTATTAATAAGCTGTGGGCGAAGAAGAAAGCAAAAGAATACCATGAGATGAGCAAAACCTTGGTGCAAAAATGGGCCAATGGTCTGAATTAGAAAATGTTTTTTTTAATATACTTACATTTTTGTTATTTTTTTTGTATTTATATTTTCTACAGATGTATATTTTAGATTTAGCAAAATGTTTGGTAATAATTTATTAAAAACTATAAAAAAATTGATTACATACTTAGATTAAAAGATTGGCTCATTTTTGCACCACAGTGTATATAAAAGGCTTATGTGAATGACTGATCACTCCCCAGGCTAAACGGCTAAAGCTAGAACCATGAAATTTAGAATGTATGTTTCTTTTATGACGTAGGCGCGCACTAAGACGGAATTCTTGAAAATTCGGACTGCAAGGGGTTAAAAAAGGCGTGGTACCGCCCCATACAACTCGAATTTTGAAATGGCTGTATTTTTTAAACCTATATAGGTACAAAGTCGAGATTTGTTACGTACATCGGACTTACAAGAATAATTACTTTGTTTTATGGACAGAGGGCGGTGCCACGCCCCTTTTTAAAAATAGTTATTTTGGCCAAATAAATGGACCGATTGCAATTATATTTTCTTTGTGTGATATTGTCCATATGGCCTCTATCATAGGCTACATGAAAACATAATTAGACCAAGGGGCATGGCACCATCCACAAAATCGGACATATCTCAACAGCCATTACATATATGAAGATGAGATTTGCTAAATATGTTACTGACCGGCCGTGGCATAGTAGTTAGAACACGCGACTACCATGCGGGAGATCGCAGGTTCAAACCTGGCTCCAGTCATCTTAAAAGAAAAAATATAAATAAAAATTTCTTTCATTGTCGGCTCCCCTCGAATGTTGTTGACAGCAACTTCGCAGTATTAAGCGTCGATTCAATTGTCGTGTCTAGTAAGAGCTTCTCAAACAGTGACGTTCGCATTCGTCGATAAACAAGTAGGTGCCGTTAGTTGTGAATCTAAAAATAGAAAGCGTGTTAATTCACAACAACGCGAGAAGCTATCCCATACCTCATTCATGGGGTGCAAAGGGAAATTAAGTTTTTTTTTTAAGTTACTGATACCAAGAGGATTACGTCCCGCTGGAAAAAGGGCGGTGGCACGCCCTTACCTTTAAAGGTAAGAAGATGAGATTTGCTACATATGTAAATGCTACATGGGGTATTACGTCTCTCTGGGAAATGGGCGGTGCCACGCACCATTTGGAAAAATTGTTATGTCGGTCATATTAATAGAACGATTGTAATACATTTCCACAACCTATATTTTTTAAATTGCTTACTGTCTGCATATAGGCTGATGAAATTTGGGGTGGTTGTTTCCCTTTTCGATTAAACGTCACTAAGAATAGATTTTTGGATATTCATACTTTTGGGGTAAACATGACCCGACCAATCGGCAAATGCTATATCGAAGAAATTTGATATGAGCGTGCTCACTATCAAATTGGATTGTAGGTTTGTTTGAAATCCGATATTTCTGGGTAAAAAAATCGAAAAAGACATAAAAATTTTACTATCGCAAAGACTGAATGGCTAATAATAGAATCATAATAATTTTTATCGGCTTGGAATTAGAACGAAGCAAGGAATGTTTTCGAATTCTTACCATTTATGGGTCAAATAGGCCGAAAAGAGATAAAACTGGTACTAAACGACTAATGGTGTAGTCTCACAAAATTGAAATGAACATTTTAGTTATGCGATGTGAAGTAATTTTTCGAAATTCGTTCTTAAGTTGTAAAAAGCCCGAAAAACAGATAAAAGTGGTACTCTCATCCAGACCAAATGCCTAAAGGTAGAGTTACGAAAATGTATATACAATTACTCCCTATAGAATTAGACAGCCGCCAGATGGGGTTTTAGAAATTCCAACATTTAGGCGTAAACGGGATAAAACTGGTACCATCACCCAGATCAAACGGCTTAAGCTATAATCGTATATGGGCATGCTTACTATAGAATTAGAGAGTGTACCAGTCCATTTTAGTTGTGCGATACGAATGTATATTTTGAAATTCGTACTATTAGGGATAAAAAAGGGACTAAAGAGGTACAATCACTCAGATTAATGGGATAAAGCTACAATCATATAAATGGAGTATTTTCCGTTTTATGAAGCGTTAGTATTTTACCCGTATTGCTTAAATTCATAAGAAGATTCATTGCAAGTACATGTGAATCAACGCGAGGCGGGAAAGCTAATATATTATATAGGCTATATATAACAAATGGGAATACGAATTGATCTCATCTCATGCAAGTAGAGAGAGAGAGAGAGTGTCAAGGAACACCACTGCACACTTATCTCACCATCTGTGAATTTGTTTCTTGCACTCCTTTGCTTTTAACCCTTCAAATGTTATTTAGTTTGAGATAAAGGTACAATGAAGTTCCCTTGTCTGGTAATATTAGTGGTCTATAACAAATTTCGGCTGTCTAATTGCTATGATTAGTTGAGAATTGCTTACACTGCCCCAATGGAACACCCTTTACCTACAACTGACATAACTAAAAAATACAAACTAAAGCCCAAAGTGACAACATCAACCTTTTCACAAACAATTTCAGATATCTTTCTCAAATATTCAAAATCTATACAATGTTAAAACATATTCTACCAAATCTCAAATATAGAAAACATAGAAAACACAACAACATCAGTACTGCATATACAAACAAACACTTGTCCCTCCATATATATGTACATATACACTATATATATTTCAACAGAATTGTCCAAGGAAAGACAACACAGATAGATAAACACAACACAACAACAAGAAAAAAAGTAAATATAAATTAAAATGTTTGCAAAATCCTTAAACAAATTCAAGTGTTGTCCGACATTTATATTAAGTACACACGACAGATTCTATTTGTTTATCATGTTACAGTGGCAAGAACTTTTAAAAGTGTGCGGTGTTAGAATATATACATATGTATATGAAAATTTAATGTATAAGGAAAGGTGTAAAAAATACCAATGAGATTTGGAAGAAAAACATTGGATAATTTTAAGCCTAAGAGAGTTAGTGCATTGTTATGGGTGTAAAGTCTACTAATGTGAGTTTCTTGTGGTGCATTTTCAATATGCGGTGATGTACAACAAGGCTTAGATGTATGGTTGTCTGTGTATGGTCGGAATGGTAAATATCCAGCTACTTCAACTAACAACTAAGGTTAGGTTAGGTTAATTCGACAGCCACGATCAACACAGCTCACTTGTGATACCATTTTACAAGTTTCGCACCAAATAGTCCTATTCTGTTCGGTCAACGTCGCTATCAAGCCATTTCGTTGCTTTGATGAAGGCATAGATGTTCCGCACATCGCCTACTGATAGACAGGTATTGTCTAGAAGTGTCCGATGACCAAGTTTTTCATATCTCAGGTTACCAAGAGCAGGACAGTGACATAGAAGATGCTCCGTGGTTTCCTCTTCTTCCTCATCATTGCAGCTTTTATAAAAATCCTTGTTGGGTAGTTTCAACCTCTTAGCGAGTTTACCAACCGACCAGTGACCGGTTATTACAGCTATGATGTTCCTCAGGTGGGCTCTGGACAATTTCAGCACAAATCGTGTCCTCTGTATAACCAACAACTTACAAAAATGGGC
>CAXIUB010000264.1:0-130089 GCA_964034835.1 Muscina levida | reverse complement strand
AACGCTTGAGACATGCCTTCCATCAATTACCACGTGATCAATCTGATTTCTTGTATTTTGATCGGGAGATATCCAGGTTGCCTTCTGGATATCTTTATGCGGGAATCTGCTTCCACTCACAACCATGTTTCTTGCCGACGCAAAACTTACCAGTCTGAATCCGTTATCGGAGGTGTTGTTGTGTAGACTGAATTTTCCGACTGCTGAACCAAGAGCATCTTCCCTTCCTATTTTAGCATTAAAATCTCCCAGAACAATTTTAATGTCATGTGCAGGGCACATTTAATGCTGAAGGCATTAAATTGGGGTCCTCTAGTTATATAATATTTTACTTTGTGCCACGCTTACTATTCATATGACGACCATGCAAATTATTCACTTTGTATGTGAGGTGTAACGACTACCAATCTGTCAATTCTCAGCATATGTTAATATTTTCCCAAAACCACTTACGGTATTGGAAATCGTCTATATGGCCACGTCCCTTCTGGTACTTCTGGTACACAATACACCCAAAGCGATCGTGCCCAAATTCCGTATTTAGTAAAACTGTAGCGGGATAAAGTTTTGGAGGAAAAAACTGGTAGACGGGTCAGGCCCCATCTGGTACCTCGCAACCAAATGTACCATTCCGCCCTCTTTAGAAACTGAGTAATAATATCAATACACCCAAGGAGATCGAGCCCAAATTCTGTATTGAGTTACGCTAAAGCAGGATAAAGTTGTGGAGAAAAAGTCTGGAAGTTTAAGTTAAGTTTTTTAGAAAGCGAACGTACCATTGCGCCCACTTTAGAAATTGAGTAATAATATTGATACACCCAATGCGATTGCGCCCAAATTCAATAATCAATAAAGCTAAATAAAGGATAAAGTTGTGGAGAAAAGTCTAGAAGTCTAGACAAGCCCTTTCTGGTACCTCCCATACAAATGTACCACTCCGCCCGCTTTAGAAATCGAGTAATATAATGGAAAATTTTATGTTTTACTAAAGGAGAGGGTTTATCTAAGTCGGGTTGCCCGACTGAAACTTTCTTACTGGTTCAAACTAAAAATGATTTACATATCGCCTATTTCACCCATAGGGTTGACAGTTAAATTTTAGAAAAATCGGTGTAGCTCTCAATAATTTGCGAACAAATAAAGCCTAAAAACGTACGATTGCAACGCCACCTACCGGGTCCATTTGTGATTCTAAGCCATCTACCAATCTGTATGTATATATAAGTTGGACTGTATAAGTAATTATTTCCAATTAACATCATAACCTTGCAAATACTTTCTCATAGACGCTCAAATTCACGTTTGATCACTAATGCCTATAACTTATGTATATACCAATATAGATACAAAGACCTATGGACTTAGAAACCTAGTCATTGACGTTGTCTTTCATAGGATATAATCAGAAACAAAATCGGTTAACGCATTACAGAGAACATCGATAACAAACACAATGTGACTTATTTCTATATAATTTAGAATAGGGGAGGGAACAAGGTATAGGAAAAAAATTCTTAGGGAATTGCTATTGTTATTCTAAACAAAGTTTTTTTTTAATTGTATTTATTAACATTTTAAATTAAAATAAAATTAATCCTTAATATTTAGTCTAAATACTTTCCCAAACTTAAAACACAATAACTCAGCTACAAACGCTGTAGTGCCAACTCCTAAACCAATTAGCCAAATAATCCAAATCCAATAGAAATCGCTCGGAGTAAAAATCATGTGGCCCCTCGTAGGATTGGGATCACGTAACGAGATCTGTTTCAATTTCAACATATCCGAGAAAGTGCTGCGTTCCCAGGCTTCTTTCAAACCTACATCATGAATGCGATTTATCAGATGGCTCAAGGGTTCTTTGTAGGGTGAGTTAAAGGGCAACATAAAACCATATGGTACCGTCGATAAGTATTTCATAGCTTCGGGTGCATGGAACGCCTTCTGCGAATGGTACTGCTGTTTACGGTCTAGCATTACCCACGAGGGTGTTGTCATAAAATAAGCATAAGTAATGTTAAAATTATTGCGTTGCTCCAGAACATGCGAGATATTTGGATGAATAACTACAAAATGCCGTAGAGGGTTTGGATGGCCCAATAATTCTGCTTCTGCGGTGTACATTAGGATTTTAACATTGGATTGCTTCATAAGGTCCTTGTAAGTATAGATTTGACGATGATACGGTGGATAGGTAAAATAGGTGTTCATATGGCCGGCAAACAAAGAACTAATGTTTATGCCGACAAGAGCTATCAAAAAGTATACAATTTTTAGGCTCGTCCATAGAGAGTATTTGGTGACAAACGATAGGCCCAGAACTCCAGGAAAAGCTGTAGCACTGATCAGAATATTAAGACGCTGCAAGTCACCACAGACGACATACACGAGCAGTGTATGAGAAATAGACAATGTCAGAGAGCAGATTAGGATATATTTAAAGAAAGATCCATCTAAGAGCAGCATAAATATCTCCCTGTTGGTCAAAGGTTGAGCCCGAGGCACCATGAGTACGATGTCATTAAGTTCATAGATATCCGTCATATTTTGCGTTTCATCACCACTAGGATATTGTAGGGCCATGGGAATATCCAATTGATGTTGGGCCACCATTTGGGTAACTTTGGTAAAGTGATCAATCTTACCCAATTTGAATGAGCGGTGCTGCACAAAAGTGACATTGTAACGTTCACCAAACAGCAATATCATGCGGGCCACTATGCCGTTTATATGCAATTGTCTTCGTGAATCCTCAAAGAGTAGGTTACTGGGCGTTGTTTGGTCTGACAAAGTTACAAGGCTTATATTGTGCATATTATGCCAATGGCGGGGGTAGAATTGAGACTTATCACTGTAATTATCACGGACATCCCAGTGGTATAGGGGAAAAGGCTTGAGTATGTGATACTGCTGCGATACAGACACAGCTTCAGCAGTGTACAAATGCAGCAGGACTTTTGTCATGTTATACCGACAGCACTGAGATGATAACTTCTTTTTGAACTGTTGTACATAAGCATGATTTATATTCATCGCTATTATCACTATTCTCTGCTGTCTTATATAATTCAGAGACTCGGCTGCAGCGGCAAACATTTCCACATCCAACATTTCTTGCATTACTATCACTGTCAATATGTCCGAATTGAAAAGCTTTTTATATAGAAATTTATTGTCTTTCACCAAAATAACTTTAGGCTTTGGATATTGATACAATAGCTCCAATCTGTTATCTCTTGCTGGATGCTGGTGAAGTATTAGCAGAATACTGCCATATGGCCTTTCGTTGTGAATATTATCCAATAACGTGTGATAGAATTTCCTATCATCTTCAGTTGTGTTGCTGGTGATAATTGTTATGTTGCATCGACATTGCAGCAATACATGGGACGACAGGCAAATTATTACCACAGCTTGAGGTGACAAAATCAACATTATGACTGAGCACCGCGTCCTCCGAGGATGTGTCAGCTCGTATCTATCGATGCAAATAGGAAAATTATATATAATGCTCATAATTTGTTTTTAGTTGTTAATACACTACAGTAGTAGCAGTAGTAGTAGAATGACGATTCCTTTGTAAGCTTTGTAAGTTCGTAGACTTATAATTGATTTACAAAAAAACCCCTAATTTTCGTTACACATCAATGACTGTGGGAAAAATTTCTTCACATTGTGGATATATTTGTGTGGTCATGCCTAATGAAAGCAATCCATTGTAAACTGTGACCCTTGGTTAAAGAAAAGAATATTTAAATACTGTCTTTAAGTGACCTCTTAACATTGTTGCACAATGATGTCGTGGGTCAAACACTAGGCCAACATTATATATTATTACAGAAAAGTATAAAAAAATCTCATATCTTGTTATTTTTTTTTGGTAAAACTACTTAACTTTTTGATACCATAAACTGTACAGAAATTTTAGTCTGTTCAACTCGCTCTTTTCGGTTCTCGGCTCACGAGCCAGGAGCCTCTAAACTACAAAAGACCTCTTGGCTTGCGAGCCAGGAGAAGAGCAGCTTGCGAGTCAAGTCTCAAATAAAATCCAAGAGAATACCAATAAGTACGTTTGTAGTATTTTTTGGTACAAAGTACTTTTTTTTGATATACAGTACTTTTTTGAATCAAAAGCAAATTTTTCCCAAAAGCATTTTTCTTTTGCACAAAGTACTTTTTTCGTACCAGAGTACTTTTTTGTACCAAAAATTACTTTTAATGTACTTTTCGCCACAAAGTACTTTTTTTCGTGCCAGAGTAGTACAAAGTATAATATTTTTTTGTAAAAAATGTACTTTTATAGGCCAAAAAATACTTTTCTGTTCCACAAAGTAAAACTATGTACTTAACTTTTTGATACAATAAACTGTACAGAAATTTTTCGGTTCTCGGCTCACGAGCCAGGAGCCTCTAAACTACAAATGAGCTCTTGGCTTGAGAACTTTTTTGTACCAAAAATTACTTTTAATGTACTTTTCGCCACAAAGTACTTTTTTTCGTGCCAGAGTAGTACAAAGTATAATATTTTTTTGTAAAAAATGTACTTTTATAGGCCAAAAAATACTTTTCTGTTCCACAAAGTAAAACTATGTACTTAACTTTTTGATACAATAAACTGTACAGAAATTTTTCGGTTCTCGGCTCACGAGCCAGGAGCCTCTAAACTACAAATGAGCTCTTGGCTTGAGAACCAGAAGAAAAGCAGGTCGCGACCCCAGTCAATAAATGAATCCAAATGCAAGAAAATACCAATAAGACCTTATTGTACTTTTTGGTACAAAGTACTTTTTTTTGATCTACAGTACTTTTTTGAACCAAAAGCTAATTTTTCCCAAAAGCATTTTTCTTTTGCACAAAGTACTTTTTTCGTACCAGAGTACTTTTTTGTACCAAAAATTACTTTTAATGTACTTTTCGCCACAAAGTATTTTTTTTCGTGCCAGAGTAGTACAAAGTATAATAGTTTTTTGAAACAAAATGTACTTTTATAGGCCAAAAAATACTTTTCTGTTCCACAAAGTAAAACTATGTACTTAACTTTTTGATACCATAAATTGTACAGAAATTTCAGTCAGTTCAACTTGCTCTTTTCGGTTCTCGGCTGGCGAGCCAGTAGCCTCAAAACTACAAAAGAGCTCTTGGCTCGCGAGCCAGGAGAAGAGCAGGTCGCGACCCCAGTCAAGAAATATATCCAAATGCAAGAAAATACCAATAAGAACTTTATTGTACTTTTTGGTACAAAGTACTTTTTTTTGTACTAAAGTACTTTTTTGGTACCAAAAGCAAATTTTTTCCAAAAGCATTTTTCTTTTGCACAAAGTACTTTTTTGTAGCAGAGTACTTTTTTGTACCAAAAATTTATTTTAATGTTCTTTTCGGTACAAAGTACTTTTTTTCGTGCCAGAGAAGTACAAAGTATTATATTTTTTGTAAAAAAATTTACTTTTCTAGAAGGAAAAATACATTTCTGTTCCACAAAGTACTTTTCTGTGCCAGAGTACTTTTTATATCTAAAAGTACTTTTAATGTACTTTTCGGTACAAAGTACTATCTTTTGTACAAAAATACTTTTTGGTACAATATAAGTATTTTTGGGTCAATAAAGGTACTTTTTGGTACAAAAAAGAACGGGTGCAAAAGAAAGTACTTTGTACTTCAAAGTACTTTTTGAAACAAAAAGTACTCTGGTACAAAAAAACAAGTACTTTGTGAAACAGAAAAGTACTTTTTGGTACAAAAATTTTCTTTGTACCGAAAAATACATTAAAAATACTCTGGTAAAAAAAAACTACTAATACAAAAAGGCTTTGGGCCAACAAAAGTACTTTTTGGTACAAAAAAAGTACTTTGTAGCAAAAAGTACACTAAAAGTACTTTAAAAGTACAACAGAGTACTCCTGTACAAAACAAGTACTTTATGCCGGCTTGTTGCTCTTGGCTTGGCAAGAGTCAAAACAAACAATTATATGTACCCATGCCCCTACAGAAGAGCAAAGCGATGAGGACAAAGACGAGTTCTACGAGAGCATAGAAAATGTATATAAGCCATAGCACAAGCCATGACATCAATATTGTACTAGGCGATTTTAATGCTAAAATAGGCAGGGTGATCGCATTTGTGTCTACCATCCGAAAATTAAATCTCGCAACGTCGAACAATGCCATTAGACTGATTGATTTCTCGGCGGCAAGAAATATGGCAGTTAGCAGCACTAGATTTGACCATAGAAATATTCATAAGGCAACATGGTTATCTCCAGATTAATTGACGAGGAATCAGATTGATCACGTGGTTGTCGATGGAAGGCACGCATCGAGTGTTCTGGACGTACGAGTGATCAGGGGTGCGAACATTGACTCCGATCACTATCTTACCGCAGTTAAGATACGCACAAGGCTAAGCATGGCGAAAAACCCACGTAACCAGGCACAACGAAAGCTGGACATCGGTAAACTGCGGTACACAGCGGTAGCGGACGCCTACTGCAACCACCTTACTCAACTGCTACGGAATGCTCCAACCCAATATTTATACGCTCAACTCCAATATTACCTCGTAGCACAGTGGCCAAAACGGGCAATCTAGCGGGATATAAGTCAAATTCCAATGTCTGAGAATACAGATCTTTTTTGTTTCCGTTTAATTGACAACACTTGTAAATGCTTATAAAATCTTTTGCATTAGCATTTAGAGGCATTCCTGATCTGCTGCGAACCTTCAAAGTGAATAAATTTGTAGCACATGGCACGCAAAGATTTGGCAGCATTTTTTGACTTATGTTGGTTGAGCCAAATTACAAACAAATTATACTTTATTGGGTAAATATTTTTTATACCATCACCCTTAGGGATGAGGGTATATATCATTTGATACGACCCAAAAGTGTAACACATAGAAGGACTCACTTTAGACCCTAGGTTTCTTTGAACCAAATTCATTTCATGACTTTTTAAGTCGTTTGAGCCATGTCCGTCTGTCTGGCTGTCCGGCTGGTTCGCACGATAACTTTCGAAAGACGCCACCAAATGTTTTGAAATTTTGCACGAGTTAATATTTCCCCAAAACTACTTACGGTATTGAAAATGGGCTACCTGACCACGCCCCTTCTGGTACCTTCCATACAAATGCACAATTCCGCCCACTTTAGAAATCGAGTAATAATATCAATTCATCGGCCTCAATCGTTCCCAAATTCTATATTTAGTAAAGCTATAACAGGAATAAGTTTTGGAAAAAAATTTAAAGTCTAGCCACGCCCTTTCTGGTATCTCCCATACAAATATACAACTCCGCCCACTTTAGAGATAGAGTAATAATATCAAATCATTTTGTTAAGTTATAACAGGATAAAGTTTTGGAAAAAATATTGGAAGTCTAGACACGCCCCTTATTGTACCTCCCATACAAAAGCATCATTCCGTCTACTTTAGAAATCGAGTAATAATATTAATATAATAGAATTTTTTTTGTTTTACTGAGGGGGTTGCCCGACTGAAACTTTCTTACTGGTTTTTTTTCTCATTCAGAAAAGGTATGTACTAAATAAAAATTATATTTTTGTAATTTTAGGTTTTAGGCGTATACTGACATCTTTAGACTATAACTAACGTCATTCAAGCTAAATTTAGCATTTATGTAAAGTTTGAGTCCCTGTTGCGTAAAAATAACCAAAATGATAACCACGGGTCCGGTCGTGGTATAGTGGTTAGAACACGCGACTACCATGCGGGAGATCGCAGGTTCAAACCTGGCTCCAGTCATCTTAAAAGAAAAAAAAATAAATAAATTTTCTTTCATTGTCGGCTCCCCTCGAAAGTTGTTGGCAGCAACTTCGCAGTATTAGTGTCGAGTCAATCGGCGTGTCTAGTAAGAGCTTCTAAAACAGTGACGTTCGCATTCGTCGATAAACAAGTAGGTGCCGTTAGTTGTGAATCTAAAAATAGAAAGCGTGTTAATTCACAACAACGCGAGAAGCTATCCCATACCTCATTCATGGGGTGCAAAGGGAAATTAAGTTTTTTTTTATACATTAAAGCTATTTATTTTTATTTTTATATATATTGACTGCTTTTTAATGAAACATTTAATTGCATTAATGGACAGTTTTATTAATATGTAAATACCTTTTATTAACATTGTACAACATTTTATTGTTTTAGTGCTTTTATTACATACTTAATTAAAGTACAAAATTGGCGTCACGCCATTACGATACCGAAACCACATTACTTCGGCGCCATATACTACCGAGCTAACCACTAAACCAATCAACCAAATCATCCACACCCAATATAAATCGCCTACACTAAAGTTATTTTTACACCTCTCAGGGTTTGGATCCCGCAACGATATTTTCCCTAATCTCAGCATATCAGAGAAAGTACTGCGATCCCAGGCGAACCTTAAACCCAATTGGTGCGTCCGGTGGATTAGAATGTTTAAGGGTTCTTTGAAGGGCGAGTTATGTGGCAACATAAAACCAAAAGGTACCAACGTTCTGTATTTCATAGCTTGTGGAACGTGGAAAGACTTATGCGAGTGGAACTGCTGTTTATGCTTCAACATTGTCCACGAAGGTGTGGTCATAAAGTAAGCGTAAGAGGTGTTCAAATTATCACGACACTCCATTACGTGTGTAACATTGGAGTTACTAGACACAAAGTTGCCATAGACAGCCATGAAGTCATCCATTAAAGCGGCTTCTGTTGTATACATAAGAATTTTGACATTTGAATGCTGCAGATCTTCATATTTGTAGATTTGTGGATGGTAGGGAGGGGTGGTGAAATAAGTGTTCATATTGCCAGCAAATAGAGAACTAATGTTGAGACCAACTAATCCTAGCAAAAAGTATAGGATTTTCAGACTGCTCAGCGAAGGCGTACGCGAGGCAAATGACAGACCTAAAACTCCAGGAAATGAAGTACTATTAGCTATGAAACTAAGCGGTTGCAAGTCGCCATAGGTGAAGTACAAGAGCAGTGAATGGGCTATAGAAAATATTAGTGTACAAATTATAACATATTTGAAGAAAGATCCACTTAAGAGTATCATGAATATCTCCTTTGTATTGAGCCGTTGAGATCGTGGAACCATCAGTATAATTTCACTTATTTCATAGGTATCCGTCATATCCTGCCAATCCAAGTCCATTGAGCTTTTAAGTGCCATAGGTATGTCCAATTGATAACGATTCGTCATATTGTTGATAACTGTAAAGAAAGTAACTTCACCCAATTTAAAGGACGAATGCATTTTAAAGGAGACATTGTATCGTTCGCCAAATAACAGTATCAGTCGTGCCACATTGCCGTTAATCTGCAATTGGCCCTGGTCATTTTCATACAGTAAATTACTGGGTGTAGTTTGATCAGATAATGTTATCAGTGTTATATTCTGCATATTACGCCAATGGATGGGAAAGTATTCATGTGTCACATTGCGATTGTCCTGCATGTGATTCTCCTTCTCCCAATGGTAATGGGGAAAAGGTTTGAGTATATAATACTGCCGGGATATATTAGCATTTGTGGTAGTGAAAAAGTGCAATAGCACATTGATCATATTATACAGCTGACAGCTGGATGTTAACTCCAATATAAAGTTGGGTAAATCATTGAGTTGCACATTTACCGCTATAATAACCACTCTATTTTGTCTAACGTAATCTAGAGTCTCTGCTGCGGCATCCAACTGTATGGCATCCACAGTTTCATAGATTATAATCACTATCAACATGTCAGCGTTGAAATGTTTCTTGTAAGGAAATTTGCTGCCATATGCCAAGATTACCTTAGGTCTTGGGTTGTGGTATATCAGCTCTAATCTATAATCCTTTGGTGGTTGCATTTGATGTATGAGTAACATATTTTCATATGTTCTTTCGGCATAAATATTTTCCAGCATTATGGGATAGAATTGTCTATCCGTATGTTGAATATTTTCCAGCATCGCGTGTGAGAATTGTCTATCCGTGTGTTGCATATGTCCTTGACATAGTTGTAAGACAAAAACTAAGATTTGAATGATGATTTGAAGTGTTCGCAGCAACGGCAACATTATGACTGAATATTGGCATATCGAGGATATTGTGCTCATTATTGGCCTATGATATTAATTCTATGTCAATTATTTAATGGTTTTCTCCTGGGTATTGATTGTATTTTATAAATATTAAGCAAAAAACTAAAATGACAAATTTCGTAATAAAAACTAAAGCCTTTAATAGGCCAGCAATAGGACAGAGGATTGTTTTCCACATGCAGTAAATGCATACACGCATTTTACATTTGAACGCATATAATGACGCATCCAAATGTAATTTTTAGAAGTTTTTGCTGTGCATAAATACTAGATATATTGATTGTCTTTTAAAGGGAGCTGACAGGACGAATTGTGATTAAGAATATGTTCAGGTGAACCGACTGATAAATACCCTCATCCTATGTTATGGCAGAAATTGTTAAATTTTAAGTCAGAAACTCCAAGTAAGGGTGAGTGTACTATGCTAGTATTGTTTTTTATGACCTTTAATACATTTTCTTTATCTTGATGTTTGTTCGCTTAGTTTTTCAGTTATCAGACTAAGACTAAGACTAAGACTAAGACTAAGACTAAGACTAAGACTAAGACTAAGACTAAGACTAAGACTAAGACTAAGACTAAGACTAAGACTAAGACTAAGACTAAGACTAAGACTAAGACTAAGACTAAGACTAAGACTAAGACTAAGACTAAGACTAAGACTAAGACTAAGACTAAGACTAAGACTAAGACTAAGACTAAGACTAAGACTAAGACTAAGACTAAGACTAAGACTAAGACTAAGACTAAGACTAAGACTAAGACTAAGACTAAGACTAAGACTAAGACTAAGACTAAGACTAAGACTAAGACTAAGACTAAGACTAAGACTAAGACTAAGACTAAGACTAAGACTAAGACTAAGACTAAGACTAAGACTAAGACTAAGACTAAGACTAAGACTAAGACTAAGACTAAGACTAAGACTAAGACTAAGACTAAGACTAAGACTAAGACTAAGACTAAGACTAAGACTAAGACTAAGACTAAGACTAAGACTAAGACTAAGACTAAGACTAAGACTAAGACTAAGACTAAGACTAAGACTAAGACTAAGACTAAGACTAAGACTAAGACTAAGACTAAGACTAAGACTAAGACTAAGACTAAGACTAAGACTAAGACTAAGACTAAGACTAAGACTAAGACTAAGACTAAGACTAAAGACAAATGACTAACATGATGCTTCTGCGTGGCAAATTGTCGCCTAGGCCGTTGGTTAGGCTGTTTAATGGATCTGTAAATAGATGTGTCACGAATGTGACCTATGTCACGTTGTAGTCATGGATGTATTAGGCCAGTAAAGTACAACCCCAAAAAGGTTTAGCGTTCCCAAGTGCAACAGACATTCTGGGGGATGAGAAATTCTAAGCCCGGGTGAAGGTACTAGGTCAGTATAGCAAAACCCCCTAAGTTTTTGACGTTGCCTACAATTCTGCTAATGAATGAAATGAGAAATCACCAAGGTTCTTGAGTCATATGGGTCTTCGGTGAGGTATGAGGTACTGCTTTCGGATATCGTATGACCCTCTCTAGTCAGAGAGAAATGTTATTGGCTCATTTGTCCGTTAATCGTACGGTATCGACTGGAGGCGCTGCAGGTTTTGGACGGTGCTGCCCCACTGGATTTTGTTATTATCTAACGTGCGTCAGATTCCAATTTCTGGCAAGGTTGTCCACTCATGGGTTTGGACTGGCTTGTCGAGGCAGTAGAGAGTAGTTCGATTAGAGTTCACGTTAGGATATTCTTCCATGATCTTGTCCAGTAAGTGCTTTGGGATGAGAGTGATAACGGACGTGCTACTTAAAGGGTTTTGTCTACTGTTAGGTATGTTGAAAAGAACACTGACTTAGGCTTTAACATTTGCCTAGGTTTCTACTAGCAGGACATGGGTTACTCAGTGCCTTCTTGCATAACAGAGCCTCGATTTCGATAGCGCTTCATGCTTCTTCTGAATACTAGTTGCATGTATCATGTGATTGTCCCTTATATGGTGGTATAAGGATCTCTAGGGATAAGCTATAACTAGGAAGTGAGTGAAAAATAGATGAAATGCTCTCTAAGTCACATGAGTTGGCTAAAACAACGGAGTTAGCTTCCAGATTGTTGGCACGACGTAGAGCTACTTCGAGTTTATTGTATTGGGGATCTGCCGACCTTGATTGAAAAGGTCTTCCCGGGTTGTCGGAGGTTGCAATACTATTGGATGGGACCGATCCCACAAACTCGCTCTGCCTTATGACAGTTGCCACTTCACGTTGCGATAGCACCAGTCGTTGAACTGCAGTGGTTTAAAACTGGAAGTAATTTGATTACGATGCCTCAATTAAGGTATTTTTCTGATACCGTGGCTGCAATGGGATACCCGTACGCAATGTCTCTACTGCGTGCGATTGTTTACATTAAGATACATTGACACTTTATCATTAGTTGGTTGTCGTTCAGGCTGAACCGATCTTAAACGATCGTATTCAGCTTAACAAGCGACGATCAAACGACTGGTAAGTTGTAATCAGGCCCTGGAAACAGGGGGCCATAACTGGGGGTATCTTTTGATGCGATGCTTGACAAGAGGTTATCTGGTGCCAGGGAGTCCCGTGGTCAGGTTTCCAGATTCCGACCAGGTATCTTAGATCTTAGGATTTTGTGGGGTTTAAGCCAAGCCTAGCCTTAATACATGGTTACTGTTAACTATCGTCGAACGTTAGATGTTTATAGTTGATGCTGGTACTGCGTGTCTATAGTGTATTATCGAACATGCTTAGGGAATTGATGTGAAAGCATTGGTACTCGCAAATATGTAAAAGTTCCAACCTGTTCTCTTTCAGCGACGAGCGAGATATACTGTAAAGTACGATTCATCAAATCACAAATTGGTAGCAGTTTGAAATTCTCACGGGTGAATGTGGCCGGTACCATAGAGATCGGTGGAGCCCCGGTACTTGTGTCCGCCTGATCACTGGTGTTTGAAAGACCGTACTACGCGGGCTGTAGTTGAATCCGAAAACACTGATGTAGTCTTCGAGCTCGAATGTGTTGCATTGCAACAGGGTGCTTGAGACCCAAAGAGTAGCAGAGGTGATAATATAATCCTCACCTTGGCCAAGGGGGGTATTTTCCATACTGTCATACTCTATTGGGTATCTTCAGGCTGGAATAAAGAGCCGACCATAGCGGAAGCTTGCAATCAATTTGTCGACTTCTCTTCCTAGCTAAATATTGATTGGGCTATCTCAGACAGACAGAGTTCGGGTACTTACAAAATTGTGGGAGAATAATGGTACCAGTTAAAATACTATTCGGCATTTTTTAACCTAAAAAAATTTCACTTGAACCACACGAGTATACTATTAAATACATATTCAGTTTGAGTGAGTTTTTTACTCTTTAAAGTCCAAATGCTGTTTGATCAGGATAATGGTACAAGTTGTATCCCTGTTTCGACATATTTACCCCTAAAAGTACGAATTTTGAAAAATTACCTTGAATCGCACGAGTATACTAAAAAATGCATACTCACCCAAATTTTAGCGATTATACTTTTACCCATTTGATGTGGGTTATAGTATGAGGTTTATCCCTTCTTGGGCCTTTTTACCCCTAAAAGTACTAATTTCGAAAATGTTCTTCGTGCAGTTCTCTAATTCTATAGGGAACATGTTTATATAGATTTTGGCTTATATAGCTTCAGCCGATTGGTGTGGGTGAGGGTACCAGTTTTATACCATTTTCGCCCTATTAACCCCTAAAAGTACGAATTTCAAAAATTCCCCTTGAATCGCACAACTATTTTCAAAAATACATTTCATTCATTCCAATTTTCGCGATTAAAGCCTTAGTCGTTTGGTATTGGTAGCACCAGTTTTATCCCTTTTTTGGCCTTTTTACCCCTGAAAGTACAAATTTCGAAAATTTGCTTCGTGCAGCTTTCTAAATCTATAGGGAATATGTTAATATAGATTATCGCTCATATAGCTTCAGACGTTTGATCTGGGTGATGGTACAATTATACACAATTTAAAATTTAAAATTTAAAATTTTTTTTTTTCAAAATGTGTAGTTTCTTAAAAGATTTGTAATATTAATTCCTTCGCTCCTTACTTGATTTGGGAGCTAGATATTATGATAGAGAATTATATAACTAACACAAAACTAAAATAGTTTTAGCTTTGAACCACCTGCACTAATGCTCATGGATTGCTTTCGTTTATGAACTTTGTGTACAGATTTTAATTGAGTCGTATCTTATCAAAAATCTTTAAGGCAGTCTATTATTACAGTGTCTTTTGAACAAAGTAAATATATAATTACTACAAAGCTGTTGACTTAAGATATAATGTAGAAGAGAAGGAGGAAATAAAAACCAATATTAACTATATCCTGTTTCTGGTATGCGATTTTTTTGTTTATAAAAGATACAGTAAATACTGCAGCCCTCTTAAACGCCACGCCACCAGCCAGCAACTCAGTCACAATGTGGTCTTTACTTTGGTTATTTCTAATAATTGCTTACCTAGTCGTTATACCGGTGCAGTGCGACTACAAAATGTTTAATACTTTAACCACAAATAAGAACTTCTATCACAAATTACTCACCAATATACACGTAGAACGTTCTTATGATAATATTCTACTAATACATGATTTGTATCCACCAAAGGACGACAGATTGGAGTTGATATACCAATATCCAGTGCCTAAGGTAATTTTGGATGGAAATACCAAAATGTTTTACAAAAAACTATTCAGCATTGAAATGTTGGTAGTGTTGATAATAAACAAGGACTTGGATGCGAAAATGTTTGAGATAATATCAGAGAATTTAAACTATATACGACAGATACGAATATTGATGATAGCAGTAAATGTGCAACATAATACGAAGGTATACTTCACCAGCCAGTTGAGGTTACAGTGTCAGCAGCATAAAATGACAAATGTTTTGTTGCACTTTATAAACACCACTAATGAGGCTGAGGAGCTGAAATATCACATACTACAGCCTTATCCTGAATACCATTGGGCAACACAGCTGGCCAACGACACAATGCAGGTATACTTCCCCATTCATTGGCTTAATATGCACAACACCACTCTCGTCACTCTAAGCGATCAAATAAGTCCACGCGCTTTAATCTTCAAAGACGCCCAGGGAGAACTGCAATTTAATGGCTACATTGCCAATTTGATTTTATTGTTCGGCGAACGATTTAATGCCTCTCTAAAGATGCATCCATCGTTCGAATTTGGCAAAGCTATGCATTTTACTACAATCAACACATTGGTGGCCCAGAATCAGGTGGATCTGCCTATGGTACTAGAGGCCGGTGGCGATGATAGGTGGCAAAATATGTCACATGCCTATGATATCAGTCAGGTTGTCCTAATGGTACCTCTGGCTGATCCTTTGACCATAAAGGAAATATTTGTGCTGCTCTTAGATGGATCATTCATTAAATATGTCATCATCTGCTCGCTGATATTTTCTATAGTACACTCGCTGCTGTTGTACTTCATCTATGACGACTTGCAGCATCTAAGTTTCATTGTCGATTCAACAGCCTTTCCGGGTACTTTGGGTGTATCATTTGTCGTGCGTAGCCCCTCTCCCAGCAGCCTTAAAATCGTGTACTTTTTAATAGGTCTAGTAGGCATTAATATAAGTTCTATGTTTGCCGGCCACATGAATACCTACTTTACTACGCCACCATATCATGCACAAATCTATACATACGAAGATTTGCAACATTCCCATGTCAAAATGCTTCTTAATGCTCCAGAAGCTGGTCTTATGGTCGGCTGGTTTAAAGGCATGGAGGGGTCATACATCAATTGTACGAATACAACATATTTTCAAGAATCTTTCGACAACTTCAACACATCGTACGCTTATTTTGCGGTATCGCCCATATGGAATATGATGGCCCGCCAACAACAATTTCATTCAAGGAAGTCTTTTCATACCCCCCAGGCCATGATGTTTGCCAAAATGTTGCCTTGGGGTGTTTTGCTGCCATTTAACTCACCGCACAAGGAACCTTTGAATGACATAATTTTACGTGTCCATGCTATGGGTTTACTAGAAGCTTGGGAGCGCAGTACGTTCTTGGATATGCGAAAATTGAAATATATTACATTACGTGACCCTAACCCCCCAAAGGGCCGTAGGGTGTTTAATGCAAATGATTTCTTTTGGGTTTGGGTAATACTGATGATTGGTTTGGGCGTAAGTGCTGCAGCGTTCGTGGGCGAGCTTTTGTGGTTCAGGTGCAGGATTATGTTCAAAAGGGAGAAAAAGTAATGTTGAAAAAGAAATAAAGCGTCATAAACATATATTCGGCGTCAAATAAAAGTTCCTCAAGTATTTTTAATAGTTGTTTTTTTGAGTTACATATAACACTGTGGAACGTGGTTAATGCATAAGGGGTGCAAAGACAAAAGTTAAGATGTACTATGATAGTCCAGTATATTTTTTTTCAGCTCATTGATTTGGGACTTAATTCTGAGAACTGCACGTGAAAGTAGCCACAAAAAGAAAAAGTTCTGCATCATTCGTTTTGTCAAGTTACATGGCATAATAATTTAATATCGATTTGAAGTTAGTAAATATCGTATAGGGAAATTTGTCACGTTTTAGGCACTTTTGACATTACTGGAGAACCAAAAATTCGATTTAGCTGAAACAAATTTAAAAAAATTTCAAATTACAATTCCTTTAATCTGTTCATATACCGTTTCCCTACATAAGCAACAGTTTCACTTTTCCATTCATCAAATGATTTTGAACTGGGTTTATTTTGTAGCAGTTATAATAAACCTGTTATACTCCATGGCGTATGATTTACGTGGAATATTACTTATGATAATCATACGCCACCATATAAAAATATAACAAAAGAGCCAAAAACGTGACAAATTCTCGTATACGATACTTACTAACTGCAAATCGATATTAAATTATTATGGCATGTAACTTGACACAACGTATGATGCAGAACTTCTTCTTTTTGGGGTTACTTTCACGTGCAGTTCTCAAAATTGAGTCCCAAAATCATGTGTTGTACTACGTAAGGTTAGTTAGTAAAATCAAGAGTTTGGTATTTTCAGCATAAACTTTTTTATGACCTTTTATATTTTTGCTTAGTTATTTCGCTATAACTCAAGAATCATTGCTGAATTCATATATCATTCTTCAGCAGAAACCGATATTTTTTGGAAACCGGTTATAGGTTAAAAACCATGTATATTAACCTTTTAACCTATATGCGCATGTAAAAAATATCGGCAATTTAAACACGCGTTTGGAAAATTTAACTTTTTTATCAGGTATTTATAAACTGGTTTTCAAAACCGGTTTTGTGTATAAATTATGTTCCACAATTTTGGTAACGTCGGCAAAACCCGAGATTTAAATCTGGTTTTCCGGAACCGAACAATAAGAAACGATTAGTTCAGAAAAATTAGTTTAAGAAACGGATATTACAAATTTCGAATCGGTTTTTTCCAAAACCGGTTGTATAAACGTACGCATTATTTCTTACACTTAATTCAACGTAAAAAAACCCGGATTTCATATCTGAGAATTTTGAAAAGTTTGGCCTAGAATCGGTTTTTGCGAAATCGGTTTCCAAACCCGTTTTTTTGTACATGGCTGTGGAAATTTCCGCATAAGAATCGTCTTTTGGGAAACCGGTAACTGAAAACCGTCTTAAATCAGAGTTTTGGTATATGGTATCTTAAACAAGATAGGTGGTTCCAATACGCGTAATTTAAAACACCAATTAAAAAAATAATGAAGACAATTGATGAGGATCACAAAAATTTCGCTTGAAATGCGGATTTATGGAAACCGGTCTTCCAAACCGGTTATATATAAAAAATAAGTTCTACAGTTATGTCAAAGTCAATGGAAAACTTCGTTTCATTAAGAGCAAATTTTATTAAAAAGCGTTAAATTTTTGTTTGGACTCGGTTTTTTGAAACCGGTTTTAAAAATTCGGTTTTGTATATTAATTAAGTTCCACAGTATTGTCAACGTCAGTAAAAAAAATATGAGTTTATAATACAGGTAAAGTGTAAAATCTGGCTATGATTTATTCGGTTTATAACCGGTTTTTTGGAAATAGATTACGACAAAATATATACATTGAAATATAATATATGGTAGATTTTGTTTGAAAACCTATTTATTAAAAATCGGTTTTAATCAAAACGATGAGTTTAATATACGAGTAATGTGGAAAACATGACTATGCGTATTTTCCGCTAAGAATCGTCTTTTTGGAAACAGGTTACTTAAAACTGTCTTAAATCAGAGTTTTGGTATATGGTATGGATTTATGGAAATATATATATAAAAAATAAGTTCTACAGTTATGTCAAAGTCAATGGAAAACTCAGTTTCATTTAGAGAACATTTTATTAAAAATCGCTAAATTTTGGTTTGGAACCGGTTTTTTGAAACCGGTTTTAAAAATTCGGTTTTGTATATATATAAGTTTCACAGTTTTTATAAAAATTATGTGGACGTCATTAAAAAATTTGGATTTTATATCCGAACATTTTGAAAAGTTCCACAATTTATTTTTGCGAAACCGGTTCCAAAACCCGATTTTATGTATCAATTAAGTTCCACAATCTTGTCGATGTTTAACAAAACGATGAGTTCAATATACGGGTAATGTGAAAAACAAGGCTATGCTAATTTTAGCTAAGAAACGTCTATTTGGAAACCGGTTACTTAAAACCGTCTTAAATCAGAGTTTTGGTATATGGTATCTTAAACAAAATAGGTGGTTCCAATACGCGTAATTAATAATACCAATTATGAAAATAATGAAGACAAAAGGATCACAAAAATTTCGCTTGAAATTCGGATTTATGGAAACCGGTCTTCCAAACCGGTTTCATATAAAAAATAAGTTCTACAATTATGTCAAAGTCAATGGAAAACTCCGTTCCATTTAGAGAAAATTTTATTAAAAAGCGCTAAATTTTGGTTTGGAATCGGTTTTTTTTAAACCGGTTTTGAAAATCCGGTTTTGTATATAAATTAAATTAGCTATGATTATTTCTGTTTAGAACCGTTTTTTTTGGAAATCGATTACCACAAAACCGGTTTGTATATATTTGGACATACACAATTTTGTCGAGCCCGATGAAAAAACCTGGTGTTAAGCCCGAGTTTTGGTAACCGATTTTTTAAACACGATGAGTTCCAATATGGTCAATTTGAAACCCATTATTAAATTTCGGTTGCATATAGAAATTATGTCCAACAATTTTGTCTACATCCACACAAAATCGAACTCTTACACCCGGTTTTTGGATTGGTTTTTTAAACGACAAAGACTTCACAATACGGGTAATAAAAAAATCGATCAGAAAAATTTCGCTTTTGAATTGGGTTTTTTCAAACGGATTTTCAAAACCGGTTATATATAAAAAGTAAAGTATCGAAGTCGATAGAAAAATCCGTTTCTTTGTAAGAACATTTTTTGAAAAGCCATCATTTCATAATGCGGGAATTTTGAAAATTTCGTTTTTGAATCGGTTTTTCAAAACCGCTTGACAACCGAAGTATAAATATAATATGTAATATTAAAAATCTTTAAGTGATAATTGCGTTGCAGAAACTGTTTTTTGTAAACGGTTACAACAAACTTTTTTGTATGTATATTTAGGTTGAACAATATTGTTGAAGCCTACAAAAAAACGGTTCCTAAATTCGAGTTTTGGTAACCAGTTTCTAAAGCACAATTACGGACAATTCAAAAAACCTTTTATGAAAATTTCGTTTTAGAATGGGAAACTGGTTCTTAAAACCGATTTTGTGTCTAAAAACCATAAAATTGGATTTATAAATCCGGTTTTCTATATTGCAAAGAGTTCAAAATATGGATTATTTTAAAAACCGATTATAAATTATTGGTTAACAATTGGTTTTTATTGAAATCGCTTCCTAAAACCGGTTATACGTTTAAATTAAGTTTCACAATTTTGTCGGCGTCGATAACAGAAAGGGTTTTTTCAAATGGCTGCTTTAAATGTTTGGTTTAGAGTAGTTTTGATAGAAATTAAGTTACACAATTTTGCGACTTCATTAATAAAATCGTCTCTTGTTTTTAAAACCGATTTGTATTAATCGATAAGTTAAAAAAGTGGGGTAATGTGAAACCTTGTTATGAAAATTTGGGTTAATCAACGAATTTCTGAGGCGATCGGCTTTTTAAGTCTGCGTTCATAAAAATCCGAATATTAAACCCGGTTTTCGAGTAACGGTTTCTAACGTGCAATGAGTTATTTGAAAAAAAAAATTAAAAATTCGGTATAGAATTTGTTTTTTGTTAACAGTTACGGTTTCCAAAACCGGTTATATGTTTAAAGTAAGTTCCACAATTTGATGGCGTCGATAAAAAAGCGTATCTTAAAAAAATTCCCTAGTCATTTTGTTGAGTCGATTTTATGAAAATGAATTTATACATTATTTTCGAAGCCAATAAAAACCGGTTCGTAAAAAATGATAAGCTTAAACTAAGGAAAAAACATAAACCCAATTCATAAATACAGTTTTTGGATAGCACTTTCTAAAATATATTGGATTATTGGTTATCTAAAAAACCGATTTTGTTATTTCGGTTTAAAATTGTTTTTTTTCGATTTTATTTAATTTGCACATTTTTTCGGCGCGAATGAAAAACCGGATCTTTTTGAAAACCGGTTGCCAATGAACGATTAATTCAAAATGGGCAATATGAAAAACATTGTTAAAACAATGTCATCTGATTTTTGGGGTGGTCGGCCGTCTCCATCCATAAAAACCCGGATCTAAAATCCGGTTTTTGGGTACCGGTTTTGATAATACGATGGGCTATGGGTAATTTGAAAATTATAATATAAAATTTCTGTTTAGAATTTTATATTTTTATGTTTGTTTTTTGGAACCGCTGTCCAAAACCGGTTATTTGTTTTAATAAAGTCTGACAATTTTGTCTCCGCAAATAAAAAATCGAGTTTTTTAGAATACTTCCTTAAGCGTTTGTGACGACTTCAATAAAAAACCGGTTCTTTTTAGAAACCGGTTGACAATAAAAAATTAGTTATAAATATAATATGAAAAACATTGTTAAAACAATGCCATCGAATTTTTAGTTGGCCATAAAAACCCGGATTTTAAATCCGGTTTTTGTCATCGGTTTCTAAAATGCGATGGACTATGGGTTGTTTGAAAAATCTAATATAAATTTTCTGTATAGAATTTTATATATTTATGTTGGTTTTTGTTTTTTTTGGAACCTCTGTCCAAAACCCAGATCTTAAATCCGGTTTTTGTCGCCGGTTTTGAAAATGCGATGGGCTATGGGTAATTTGAAAATTATAATATATAATTTCTGTTTAGAATTTTATATTTTTATGCTTGTTTTTTTTTGGCTCCGCTATCCAAAACCGGTTATTTGTTTCAATACAGTCTGACAAAAATTTAGTTTTTAGTATATTTCCTTAAGGGTTTGGAGTTGTTTTTATACCATCACCCGTAGGGATGAAGGTAAATATCATTTGATACGACCCAAAAGTGTAACACATAGAAGGAGTCACTTTAGACCCTAGGTTTCTTTGAACCAAATTCGATTCATGACTTTTTAAGTCGTTTGAGCCATGTCCGTCTGTCTGTCTGTCTGTCTGTCGGGTGGCTGTCCGGCTGGTTCGCACGATAACTTTCGAAAGACGCAACCAAATGTTTCGAAATTTTGCACGAGTTATTATTTTCTCAAAACTACTTACGGTATTGCAAATGGGCTACATGGCCCCGCCCCTTCTGGTACCTTCCATACAAATACATCATTCCGCCCACTTTAGAAATCGAGTAATAATATCAATACACCCTATGGAATCGTCCCCAAATTCTGTATTTAGTAAAGCTATAACAGGATAAAGTTTTGGAAAAAATTTTGAAAGCCTAGCCACGCCCCTTCTGGTACCTCCCATACAAATCTACCTTTCCGCCCACTATAGAGATGGAGAAATAATATCAATAAATTAAACGTGATCGTACCCAAATTCTATTTTGAGTAAAGCTATAACAAGATAAAGTTTTAGAGAAAAAAACTGGAAGTCTATTCACGCCCCATCTGGTACCTCCCATACACATCTGGTACCGCCCACTTTGGAAATCGTTTAATATCATTAAAAGACCTAGCGCGATCGTGCCCAAATTCTGTATTTGGTAAAGTTCAAGCAGGATAAAGTTTTGGAGAAAAAATCTGGAAGTCTAGACACGCCCCTTCTGGTACCTCCCATACAAATGTACCACTCCGCCCACTTTAGAAATCGATTAATATTATTAAAAGACCTAACGCGATCGTGCCCAAATTCTGTATTTGGTAAAGTTTAAGCAGGATAAAGTTTTGGAGAAAAAATCTGGAAGTCTAGACACGCCCCTTCTGGTACCTCCCATACAAATGTACCACTCCGCCCACTTTAGAAATAGAGTAATAATATCAATACACTCGACACGATCGTGCCCAAATTCTGTATTTTGTTATATTATAACAGGACAAAGTTTTGGAGAAAAAATTGGAAGTCTAGACACGCCCCTTATGGTACCTCCCATACAAATGTACCTTTCCGCCCACTTTTGGGATGTAGTAATAATATCAGTACACCCAACGCAATCGTGCGCAAATTCTGTATTTAGTAAAGCTATAACAGGATAAAGTTATGGAGAATAAATCTGGAGCCTAAACACACCCCTTCACGTACCTCCCATATAAATGTACCACTACTCCGCCCAATTTCGAAATCGAGTAAAAATATCAATAAAATAGAAAATTATTTGTTTTACTGAGGGTAAGGGTAAATGTAAGTCGGGTTGCCCGACTGAAACTTTCTAACTGGTTTTAATTACAAATCGATTATTTTCAATAACTCAAGACTTAAACAATATATTATATTGGGTGATGGTATTTATCAGTCAGTTTAACTGACTGAAATTTCTGTACTGGTTATGGAAATTTAGTTACACATTATTATCGACTCCAATTAAAAGCCGGTTCTTTTTAGAAACCGGTTGGTCCATAAAAATCCGGATCTTAAATCCGGTTTTTGGGCACCGGTTTCAAAAATACAATGAGCTATGGGTTATTTGAAAAATTTAATATGAAATTTCTGTAAAGAATTTTTAATTTTTATATGTGTTTTTTTTGGAACCGATGTCCAAAACCGGTTAAGTATTTCAAAAATACAGAATTTTTAGAATAGTTCCTTAAGCGTTTTGGAGTCGGAAACTACAGTTTAATGACGAATCCGAACATCAGTTGTTTGAGAAGCTTTTACTAGATATACCGATTGTCTCGACTTCTTAGTGCTGGCTGTTGAAAACAAGGGGCTGTAGATGACTTAGCAGAAATCGAACCCTGGTCACCCGCATAAATGTCTGGCAGCAAATTTATACCAATTTAGTTTAATACCAATGCCAACATTACTGTCGCTGGTTCTGTCTCGAAAGAATTTATGAACATTTATCATGATCCCTGAAATGTCTAGACTTACCTTAACCCGCAACATTGTAAATGTAACATTCTGGTTCCTTGGTGTGAAATTAAGAGCTTTTGAACACCTGTTTCAGTACCCAAGGGTTATTTTGCCGTTGCGTATAAATTTTAATTGAACGGTAGATTATCTAAAATCTTTAAGGCACATACAAAATTATAGAGTCTATTGGACTAAGTAAACATATAACACAAAACTGTTTGCCAACAACAATAAAGGGTAGATCCAAGTTATGGCAATAGACCCATATAAAAATTACAAAAAATCATTCAAAGCCTCTCAAATGACATCAGTCATTTAGTCGCAACACAATGCGGTCTCTTTTGCGGTTTCTTCAAACAATTTGTTTCCTAGCCATAGTACCGGTTCAGTGCCTTAACTTAATGCCCAATAGAAAAATCGCAGATTTGGATTTCTATCACAAATTGCTCACGGAAATATGCCTAGAACGTTCGTATGAAAGTATCCTACTAATACATGACATATATCCACCAGAGGACGAGAGATTGGAACTAATATATCAATACCCAGTGCCTAAGGTAATTTTGGATGGTAACACCAAAATATTCTACAAAAAACTATTCAACATTGAAATTTTGGTAGTGCTGATAATACACAAGGAATTGGATGCGAAAATGTTTGAGGTTATAGCAGAGAATCTAAACTATATACGACAGATACGAATAGTCATCATAGCGATAAATGTGCAACATGATACGAAGAATTTCTACAGCAGACATCTAATGTTACTGTGTCAGCAGCATATAATGACAAATGTCTTGTTGCACTTTATGAACAACTTTAATGAGGCTGAGGACCAGCAACATCACATACTACAGCCTTATCCTGAATACCATTGGGCAACACATCTATCCACTGACAAACACCGGGTATATTTCCCCATTCATTGGCTTAATATGCACAACATCACCCTTGTCTCCCTAAGCGATCAAATTAGCCCACGGACTTTAATCTTCAAGGACGCCCAGGGTAAAATGCACATCACTGGTTACATTGCCAATTTGATTTTATTGTTTGCCCAACGATTTAATGTCACTTTAAAGATGCACCCATCCTTCCAGTTAGGTAAGATTTTGCATTTTACCACTATCAACGGATTGGTGGCCCAGAATGAGGTGGACCTGCCTATGGTAATGGACGCTGCTGGCGATGATAGGTGGCAAAATATGTCGCATGCCTACGATATCAGTGAGGTTGTTCTAATGATACCTTTGGCTGACCCCTTAACCATAAAGGAAATATTTGTGCTGCTCTTAGATGGGTCTTTCTTTAAAATTGTCATCATCTGCTCGTTGATATTTTCTATAGTTCACTCGCTGCTGTTGTACTTTATCTATGACGACTTGCAGCATCTAAGTTTCATTGTCGATTCAACAGCCTTTCCGGGTACTTTGGGTGTATCATTTGTCGTGCGTAGCCCCTCTCCCAGCAGCCTTAAAATCGTATACTTTTTAATAGGTCTAGTAGGCATCAATATAAGTTCAATGTTTGCTGGCCACATGAATACCTACTTTACTACGCCACCATATCATGCACAAATCTATACATACGAAGATTTGCAACATTCCCATGTCAAAATGCTTCTTAATGCTCCAGAAGCCAATCTCATGGTCGGCTGGTTCGATGGCATGGAGGGGTCATACATCAATTGTACGAATACAACATTCTTTCTGGAAACTCGCAACAAGTTCAACACCTCTTATGCATACTATACGGGAACACCCACTTGGAATCTGATGGCTCGCCAACAACAGTTTCATTCGCGTAAATCTTTTCACATTCCCCCGGCCGTTAAGTTCTTCAAAATGTTGCCCTGGGGTTTTATGCTGCCATTTAACTCACCCCACAAAGAACCTTTGAATTATCTTATATTACGAGTCCATTCAGTGGGTTTAAGGGAAGCTTGGGAGCGTCGTACATTTTACGATATGTTGGAGCTGAAACATATAACATTACGCGATCGTAACCCTCCAAAGGGCCGGCGGGTTTTTAGTGCAAATGATTTCTTTTGGGTCTGGATGATACTGATGATGGGTTTAGGGATAAGTGCGGCAGCGTTCGTGGGAGAGTTATTATGGTTTAGGCTTAGAATGGAATTTAACATCGATTCAAATAGGGGAAGTTACTAAATAAAGAATCTCTGTGCAATAAAAATAAGTGTGTTTTATTTGTTGGGAATATTTAAAAAAATATTAAAATATTGATTAAAGATATTAAAAATATTAAAAATATTAAAAATATTAAAATTATTAAAAATATTAAAAATCTTAAATGTGATACACTAACGTACATTTGATATATATACAATACGATCGACTATAACTAACAAACAATACTGTTTAAAATATTCTGGCACGGCACGGCCTAATAAACTATATGCTTACTTTGACATAAAAACTTGAAGTAAGCTAAGTTTACCAGCAAAAACCTTGTAAAGAAGCATGAGCTTTGAGGTAAAAAGGGAAGCGTGGGGAAAGAATTTCCTCCATTCTCATGTTTCAATACTATAATTGGTGCTGGACATTTTCGGCTGATATCTACTTCACATGCATATGTTTGGCATAATTGTAGATATATATACAGCTGATGATGTACCATTGTGCATCAGTTCGTCACAAAGGGGTCTGAAAATGAACTTGTCATGGAGTTCGAAACGCGTCATCCTAGTGCATGACACACTGAATTTGACCAAAAATGTCAAACAATAAATAAAACCAGTACAGAAATTTCAGTCAGGTAAACTGACTGATAAATACCATCACCCAATATAAGATATTGTTGAAGTCTTGAGTTATTGAAATGAATAGATTTTTAATTAAAATAAAATTACTTATGTATATTTTTTCCCCTGCTTGTGCTGCAAAATCGTCCAAAACTTTACTTATTTGTGTAGGGGGTATAGGTGCCGATTTGGAATTTATGTGAGAAATATTAATACTTCAAAAAAAATTAATATTGATAGGGGGTACCACAAGGGGTGAACCGAAACAGTCCTTATTCATTCCTAACTCGAATTTTCATACGTACAACTTACGAATAATTTGACTGAATTCAGTGCACTTACAAAAAAAGATATGTATGTAAGACTATAGGGGTTAGTTCGGTCCTTTGTGTGGGAGGTACCAGAAGGGATGTGTCAAATAGATAGGTTTTCTGAGGTTTCGCCTCCTATCACAATATAAATTAACCGACTAATTTTCATTACCCCCCAAGAGTCCGTTTGGAAGTTATAGGAGAATTATTAATTTTCCAAAAATAGGTAATTTTGTATGGGAGGTACCAGAAGGGGTGACCCGATATAGTCCATATTCACTCCTGATTCATATTTTCATAAGCGTACAAATTACTCATAATTTGACTGAATTCAGTGTACTTAGAAAATTGATATGTTTGTAATACTATGGGGGTGAGTTCGGTCATTTGTATGGGAGGTACCAGAAGGGGTGTGTCAAATAGTTAGGTTTTCTAGGGTTTTGCCTCTTATAATAACATAAATTAATCGACCAATTTTCATTACCCCCCAAGAGTCCGTTTGGAAGTTATAGGAGAAATATTAATTATCCAAAAATAGGTTATTTTGTATGGGAGGTACCAGAAAGCGTGAACTGATATAGTCCATATTTATAGCTGAGTCTAATTTTCATAAGCAAACATCATACGCAAAATTTGAGTGATCTCAGTTTACTTACAAAAAAGATATGTATGTAAAACTATAAGGGTCAATTCGGTCATTTGTATGGGAGGTACCAGAAGGGGTGTGTCAAATAGTTAGGCTCTCTGAGGTTTCGCCTCCTATCACAACATTAATTTATCGACCAATGTTCATAACCCCCCAAGTGACTGTTTTGAAGTTATTGGAGAAATATATAATTTCCAAAAATAGGTCATTTTGTATGGGAGGTACCAGAAGGCGTAAACCTATATAGTCCATATTCATACCTGAGTCTAATATTTATAAGCAAACATCATACGCAAAATTTGAGTGATCTAAGTTTACTTGCAAAAAAGATATGTATGTAAAACTATAAGGGTCAATTCGGTCATGTGTATGGGAGGTACCAGAATGGGTGGGGCACAGGTTTCGGTTTTCTTAGGGTTTGTCTACTTTTGTAAGATAAATAAACTGACCAAATTCAAACATCCTCCGGTTGTCCGTTTAGAAGTTATGGAAGAAATATTAATTTTCCAAAAATAGGTAATTTTGTATGGGAGGTACCAGAAGGCGTGAACCGATATAGTCCATATTCATTCCTAATTCAACTTTTCATAAGCGAACATCACACGCAAAATTTTAGTGAATTCAGTTTACTAACAAAAAAGATATGTATGTAAAAGTATGAGGGTCAATTCGGTCATTTGTATGGAAGGTACCAGAATGGGTGGGGCAAAGGTTTCGGTTTTCTTAGTGTTTGTCTACTTTTGCAAGATAAATAAACTGACCAAATTCAAACATCCTCCGGTTGTCCGTTTGAAAGTTATGGAAAAAATATTAATTTTCCAAAAATAGGTAATTTTGTATGGGAGGTACCAGAAGGGGTGGGGCTATTCAGCCCATTTACAATCCCATAAGTTCGTTTTGAAAAATATTGATACTAGTAAATTTTCATACCGATCCGTTAAGGTTTACTCGAGTTATCCTGCTGACCAGCCATCCAGCCAGCCAGCCAGCCTGCCAGCCAGCCAGCCAGCCAGACAGACGGACATAGCTCATTCTTCTTAAAAACTTCTGAAACGAATTTGGTCTTAAGATACTTGGGGTCTAACTCGTCTCCTTTAATGCGTTACACTTTTTTTCGTATCAAATGATATATACCCTCATCCCTAAGGGTGATGGTATAAAAATACTTATCTGATCTTGAGCCGAATTTGTGGTATCATTTCGATACACTAACGTAAATTAATATAATATTAGAAATTTTAAAAATATTAAAAATATTAACAATTTAAAAAATCTTAAAAATACTAAAAATATTAAAAATATTAAAAATATTAAAACTATTAAAAATATTAAAAACAGTAAAAATATTAAAAATATTAAAAATTTTAAAAATATTAAAAATATTAAAAATATCAAAAATATGAAAAATGGTTAAAATATTTAAAATATGATAATGCTTTTCAAATATTAGAAATAATAAAAATATTAAAAATATTAACAATATTAAAATTATTAAAAACATTAAAAATATTAAAAATATTAAAAATATTAAAAATATTAAAAATATTAAAAATATTAAAAATATTAAAAATATTAAAAATATTAAAAATAGTAAAAATATTAAAAATATTAAAAATACTAAAAATATTAAAATTATTAAAAACTCCTTTGCAATTGTGTCCGATGGACACATGCATAGGCAAGTGCTTGTGTGTGTATTATGTTGGCATGTTGTGCGCTTCGAGGATGCTTTCTTCGCACCGGAGGGAAAAGTTCTCATTAACTTTGAGATGCTTTCTTCCCTTAAGGTTTGTGATGATAGAGGAGAAGGCACAGCAAAGGGCGCTGACGAGACATTGTGGTTAATGTCGAAATGATAATATTAATCGATTTTAATAATATTAATCGATTTCTAAAGTGGGCGGTACCAGATGTGTATGGGAGGTACCAGATGGGGCGTGAATAGACTTCCAATTTTTTTCTCTAAAACTTTATCTTGTTATAGCTTTACTCAAAATAGAATTTGGGTACGATTACGTTTAATTTATTGATATTATTTCTCCATCTCTATAGTGGGCGGAAAGGTAGATTTGTATGGGAGGTACCAGAAGGGGCGTGGCTAGGCTTTCAAAAATTTTTCCAAAACTTTATCCTGTTATAGCTTTACTAAATACAGAATTTGGGGACGATTCCGTAGGGTGCATTGATATTATTACTCGATTTCTAAAGTGGGCGGAATGATGTATTTGTATGGGAGGTACCAGAAGGGGCGGGGCCATGTAGCCCATTTGCAATACCGTAAGTAGTTTTGAGAAAATAATAACTCGTGCAAAATTTCGAAACATTTGGTTGCGTCTTTCGAAAGTTATCGTGCGAACCAGCCGGACAGCCACCCGACAGACAGACAGACAGACAGACAGACAGACAGACAGACAGACAGACAGACAGACAGACAGACAGACAGACAGACAGACAGACAGACAGACAGACAGACAGACAGACAGACAGACAGACAGACAGACAGACAGACAGACAGACAGACAGACAGACAGACAGACAGACAGACAGACAGACAGACAGACAGACAGACAGACAGACAGACAGACAGACAGACAGACAGACAGACAGACAGACAGACAGACAGACAGACAGACAGACAGACAGACAGACAGACAGACAGACAGACAGACATACAGACAGACAGACAGACAGACAGACAGACAGACAGACAGACAGACAGACAGACAGACAGACAGACAGACAGACAGACAGACAGACAGACAGACAGACAGACAGACAGACAGACAGACAGACAGACAGACAGACAGACAGACAGACAGACAGACAGACAGACAGACAGACAGACAGACAGACAGACAGACAGACAGACAGACAGACAGACAGACAGACAGACAGACAGACAGACAGACAGACAGACAGACAGACAGACAGACAGACAGACAGACAGACAGACAGACAGACAGACAGACAGACAGACAGACAGACAGACAGACAGACAGACAGACAGACAGACAGACAGACAGACAGACAGACAGACAGACAGACAGACAGACAGACAGACAGACAGACAGACAGACAGACAGACAGACAGACAGACAGACAGACAGACAGACAGACAGACAGACAGACAGACAGACAGACAGACAGACAGACAGACAGACAGACAGACAGACAGACAGACAGACAGACAGACAGACAGACAGACAGACAGACAGACAGACAGACAGACAGACAGACAGACAGACAGACAGACAGACAGACAGACAGACAGACAGACAGACAGACAGACAGACAGACAGACAGACAGACAGACAGACAGACAGACAGACAGACAGACAGACAGACAGACAGACAGACAGACAGACAGACAGACAGACAGACAGACAGACAGACAGACAGACAGACAGACAGACAGACAGACAGACAGACAGACAGACAGACAGACAGACAGACAGACAGACAGACAGACAGACAGACAGACAGACGGACATGGCTCAAACGACTTAAAAAGTCATGAATCAAATTTGGTTCAAAGAAACCTAGGGTCTAAAGTGACTCCTTCTATGTGTTACACTTTTGGGTCGTATCAAATGATATATACCTTCATCCCTACGGGTGATGGTATAATTAATAATAATAAAAAATATTAGAAATACTAAAAAACTTAATAATAATAAAAAATATTAAAAATTAATTAATATTTTTGAAATTGTACTTGCTCCATCTCTCTTTTTTTTAAATCTACCTTTCTGCTCATTTCACTAGCTGTTGATTGATTTGTTAACACACGTTCATTCACTAATCAGATTGCATGGGTGCGATATGTTCTCACACGTTATCTGTTCACAGTTGTAAAGATTAAATAATATGCAGTGTTTTATGGAGCTGATAATTTTCGACTATGGTAGCAGGTTCCAATAGCAAGAACTAAGCGTTAAACTTCTTAATTATATTGATTTGATAAAAAATTTATTACTGTTAATAATATAATTGATAAGATATACATATGTTGATAGTGGTTTATTACAAATTCCACGATTTAGGGTTTTGGGTCCATATACTGATGTCATTGTTAACAATCATTAGTAGGTAATGCAATTTTTAGATATAATTACTGTTATCGGCTCATAATAGATATATGTGCCAGAGGGTGTGTCAATTTTAAAAACTTGAACTTAAAAAGAGTTAAAGAGATAAGATTTCGTTTTGGATTTTTTGTTGAATAGTGGAAAAATATAGTATGGTGGTGATAGAAAATTATTTTTTCTTTGTTATTAAACTGAAATTCCTAATGCAAATCGTAATATGGTGTATATGCTTCGATACACTTTAAAAAATTATAATTTTAGTTTCTTTTTTGATCATCTTAAATTCCTTAACATCTTCGACACAACTATATAATGAGCATATAAAACTTATCAAATGTAATCTATAATAGTAATTATGTTGTGGTATGTTAATTATGTTATGTTGCACTAAGTTTGGATAAAATCTTCCATCGGTTGATATTTTAAGTGTATTGAGTTTCGTTCCAGCCTTATATGATGATGTGTATGGGATTTACTAGAGTGCGTGGTCCTGATTGCTCAAAATGCTTAATACAATTGTGTATCAAAATTGCATTCTTCAACGACAATTCCTTAAATATTCGATCCATCGTTGTATGGAGACGAAGCACTGTGTGAAATACCAATGCAATTAGTCACTACTGCTTTCTAGTTGCCTACAAATCATACATACATTTAGCATAGACAGCCAATGTTCGCCACCCGTCCTTCTGTTGCGATCGCGCGTGTCTCTTGTGCGTTTTTCACACTTTTGATATCAATTTGTTTATGTTTTTATGTGAGGGCAAAATGAATTTATTCCCACGTTTCTTAATTATCTATAACGCACTAGATAACTAATTGCTATAACAAATGACGTCATATATACAAATAAGTAATTGTATGTATTAATATAGAATATATTTTGATTAAACAATGTAGTGGGTAAAAAAAATTGAAAATAACCAGAATTCAAGTTCATTAAGATTTAACTATCTGACAATACCGGAGTCACGTTAGTCAAATCGACAGGACCCACAATATTAAATGTAGGATTAATCTATTATATAAAAATAAGTCGGTTTTTCCTTCCTGACGCTATAACTCAAGAACGCACGAACCGATTTTCAATTTTTTTTTTCAAATATCGCTCTGACGGCTTTTCTAATAGACCGATTGATACAAAAATTTTACCACGAGGTACTGTCGACCTGTAGATAATTCCTGACTACATTTGGTTGTAATTGGATAAAGGGGCGTGGCACCGCCCATTCAACTTGAAGATTAAAAAGGCTATATTTCATGAACTATCAGAGGTATGAAGATGAGATTTGGTATATACGTTGTTTGATCAGCATTAATTACACCCAGGATGGAAGTGGGCGGTGCTACGCCCCCTTTTCAAAAATCGCTCTAACGGCTTTTCTAATAGATCGATTGATACAAAAATTTTACCACGAGGTACTGTTGACCTGTAGATAGTTCCTGACTACATTTGGTTGTAATTGGATAAAGGGGCGTGGCACCGCCCATACAACTTGAAAATTAAAAAGGCTATATTTCATGAACTATCAGAGGTATGAAGATGAGATTTGGTATATATGTTGTTGGAGCAGTATTAATTACAGCCAGGATAGAAGTGGGCGGTGCCACGCCCCTTTTCAAAAATCGCTCTAACGGCTTTTCTAACAGATCGATTGATACAAAAATTTTACCATGAGGTACTGTTGACCTGTAGATAGTTCCTGACTACATTTGGTTGTAATTGGATGAAGGGGCGTGGCACCGCCCATACAACTTGAAAATTAAAAAGGCTATATTTCATGAACTATCAGAGGTATGAAGATGAGATTTGGTATATATGTTGTTGGAGCAGTAGTATTTACATCCAGGGAGGAAGTGGGCGGTGCCACACCCTCTTTTAAAAAATCGCTCTAACGGCTTTTCTAATAGATCGATTGATACGAAAATTTTACCAAGTGGTACTGTTGACCTGTTGATAGTCCCAGGCTATATTTGGTTGTAATTGGATAAAGGGGCGTGGCACCGCCCATACAACTTGAAAATAAAAAGGACTATATCTCATGAACTATCAGAGGTATAAAGACGCCATTTGCTACATATGTTGTAGTTACAGTATAAATTACAGTAAGGGTGGAAATGGGCTGTTCCACACCATTTTTAAAACAAAATCGGAATCTACGATGAATTTGAAGAAAATTTCACCAAAAAACTTTCTATTGGTTAAAAAGTTATGGCCTATGAGAGTTGGCATACAGAAATTAAATTTTTAAAAATCAATATTGGGCGGGATCCCAATAAAAAAATCAAAAACATACTATTCTTTTCGTTTTGGTCTCCAAACATTGGAATGGTAGGTAAAAATTAGAGCCGGGGCCCATAGGTCTGAAGCAACTGAATAAGTGCTCATTGCTTACAAAAATATCTATATGCTTCTTAGCACGAACTATGAATTGATTTTAGACATATAGTTTCTTAGTGAAATTTTCTAAGAATTCTTCGTACATTCCAATACTGATATACGATTAACACGTTTTTTTTTGACGCGAACTAATTGATTCGCCCTAATGATCAGGCTATTTCGAACTAAATAAGTTAAAAGTGCCGAGGCGCTGCCCACGTACTTCAATAGTAAACTTTTTAACTGTATCAAATATAGTGATTTTTTTTAATTTACTTTACAGGTATGTATTTTTCAATTACTTTTCAGAAGAGCGAATCGGTAATAAATCATTTAGATAGAAAAATTAAGCAATATTCATTGTAGTTATACTACAATGGTTAAATTTTTATAGTATATCAGAGGAAACGTTAGCAAACATTTGTGAATAACCTATGCATATGGTATTTTTCTTGACGTATAGAACTTCTGATAGGTATAAGTGTAAATCTAGCTGTCATACTAATAAAGTGTGATAGACTTTCTTTTAATGTACTTTGGAAAATCACTATGTAAAAACTACACAAGAACAACGTTTACAAATATTGCAAATTTATTTTCAAAATTTTTGAGGGTGCATATAATGATCCATCTATGTAGCTTATAGAAGCCATCGACGCTGTAGACGTTAGTGTAACAGAGGACTCGAATTTATTGAACCGACGTCTTTCTCAGCACCTCGGTCTCTTCAAATGCTGAGGATAGATCTTAGCCTACATTCATATAAAATCCAACTCGTAGAAGAACTAGAGCCAGTGGGCGATCAGTTGATTTTTTTTATTTATCATGTCATTGCACATTATTTGAAGGAGAAATAGTTCCAACACGACGGTGTAACATGCCATACAGCGCGTGAGACCATTACTTTGTTAAGCCAAACGTTGGTGACCGAATTATCTCAAAAAATGGTAATACGAGTTCAATACAAAAATAGTATTCCGGATTATTCTTGATCCGTATTAGAAGAAGACATGACAAAAGAAGTTTTTATGGCTAAAGGCATGAAGCTTCAAACGGAATTTTCATTTGCGGTTAATAGGAGAAGGCATAACAGAAATGTTTTTATGACCAAAGAGAAAGTTAGTATACAGATGGTTCCCGCTACTACGGCTCAAAATAAATAATATTGATCTTCAGAGGAATATATGTTTCCGATTTGTGGAAGAAGTGGTTTTTCGCCCTACATACAGAAAAAACTTAATCTACATGTCGGCACTATAGATATGACTTTGCTGATGAACTTTTTATTAGCATTTACAACCATAAAACTTAATTGGTTAACTTTAATGTTAAGCAGTTACTTTAAATAAGTTACATAAGTAAATAAACTCGACATATTATTATTTAGCTTAGGTACCTTTTTCAAAGTACTTTGTAGACCTAAATGTGAAATATATTACAAGTTAATATGCAATAGCGAAGCATTGCCGGGCCCACTAGTTTATTTATAAATCCAATATTTCGCAATTTCCTTGAATTGCATCATCAGGGATCTACAAGTTTGATAAATATGTTTTAAGCATAAACAATAAACATACATACATCTCTGGACACTTACAAGTACAACATTATAACAACAATAGTTATTATCAGGGCCAACAAAACAGGTGTTGTATATACTGCGAAAAAAACTGAACGAAAAGTAAAAAAAAAACAAAATATGCTTTTATATGCATAAACCAACAAAACATGCCGGTGAGACTGAAATATGCATTTACATATGCAAGTATGCAATGCAAACTTTTGTTGGCCCTGTTGTTATTATGCTTAACCTAACGTACCTGCACTACGATCGTCGATGGTGTATATTGCACTGATAATGTGTATTCTCTTTCTCTTCTTTGTTACCGTCTTTCGTTTGTCTTCTTTTGTACTAAATGACTGTAACTCTGAGCGATGTTGTTCTCTGTGTCAACTTTGAAGTTAATTCTCTTTGTTGTTGGTGTGTTTATAATGTGTAATGTCTCTAGCGTAAACCGTTTGATGTTATTATTCTCACTTTGTAGTACTTGTGCTTTTTCAAAGTTGGGGAAGTGTTCTTTTTGTTTACAGTGGTTAGCGAGGGCGGTTTTTTGGGAGGAATTATTGTGACATAGTTTAGAATCCGATTTATAACCAGAAATTCTGGTTTTTAATTTATTTTTCGTAGTCCCTACATATATTTTGTCGCTTTTTTGGAATTGCCATGGAATTGCCATCGCAAGGAATTTTGTAAAGCTCAGTGGAAGCGACGTAGACTAGCAATCTGAAGGTGCCGGGTTCGAATCCCGGCCGGGGCACTGGCCAAATCAACATCGATGAAAAATTAATTACTTTTCAAATACTTTCGAGTTCTCCAGCCAACAAAACTCACCCTAGATGCTTCCACTACAAAAATCCAGATTGCGCAAGGACCAAGGAAAAAGGAATATGATTTATCAACATCTCATATAAATCAACAAGCCAGCTGGCGCCATCTCTGGTGGAATTTGGCGGTTAAAACTCACAACAACACCTAACAATCCTTGACACAAACCTTGTTATCTACAAAGGAACGAAACAGAGTTGCCAACAATGATCGTATGATAATCGGATTATATGCCCGATCGAGTGCCGATAAATTGAAAATCGGTATAAAGAATTATCACCTCACCAGCTGTTACAACAACAACAACAACAACAACAACCTCGAGCTTGAATAATTAAACACTTGATTACAAAAACAGGTCGAAAAATAACCAAAGTATTACTATTAAAAATATTAAAAATATAAAAAATATTAAAAATATTGAAAATATTAATAATATTAAAAATATTTAAAATATTAAAAATACTAAAAACATTAAAAATATGTAAAATAATAAAAATATTGAAAATATTAATAATATTAAAAATATTAAAAATATAAAAAATATTAAAAATATTTAAAATTATTACAAATAATAAAAATATTAAAAATATTAAAAATATTGAAAATATTAAAAAATTAAAAATATTAACTCCATAACCGTCGCACCTACCGACTTCTGCGATAGAATACCGGTAATTGAAAGGAACATGATCAAGGACGCCATCAACGACTTTGATCCTTACAAATCACCCGGTCCGGACGACATTATACCCGCCGAACTGCAACAGTCACTGAAGATACTATTGCCATGGCTGGAGGCTATTTTTAACGGCTGTGTGAAATTATCCTACCTGCCAATACGATGGAGAACGGCAAAGGTAGTCTTCATCCCAAAGGCGGGCAAGCCATCACACACCAAAACGACGGACTTTAGACCTATAAGTCTTACTTCATTCCTTTTGAAAACCCTTGAGAGAATCATAAACGACATTACCAAAAATTCAATTGGCCCGAATCTCCTTTCGAATGCTCAGCATGTCTACACAAAGGGGAAATCGACAGAAACCGCACTCCATGCACTATTGTATCCCATAGAGAAATCGTTAGATAAGAAAGAATTTTCTCTAGTTGCCTTTATGGACATAGAGGGAGCTTTCAACAACATCGAACCCCTCTGCATCATGACATAGCTCAACAGCCTACATATCAACTCACATATTAGCAAGCTGATTCGCAACATGCTAATAAAGAGAACTATCACCTCAAAGCTGGGAAATCACACCCTCACTAGAAGGGTGACTAGAGGCACCCCTCAAGTGGTAGTATTATCGCCGCTATTGTGGAATTTTGCCGTCAACGACGTTCTCAAACGGTTGGAGTCGGAAGGATGCACAGTAGTAGCGTATGCAGATGATATAGCCCTCTGCGTCTCTGGGGGAAGTTTATCTTGTCTCGAACAAAGGATGCAGGACTATATCAACATCCAGGCAAACTGGTGTGCCAGTAGAGGACTTAATGCGAACCCTGACAAAACAGAACTAGTACTTTTCAGTCGGAAACAGAAATCGCCCGCTATATCCAACATCTATCTGGGCAACAAACAACTCAACTTATCCGATACGGCGAACTACCTGGGCCTTATATTAGACAGGAAGCTTAATTGGAGACAAACCATTGAAAGCAGATCCAACAAGGCACTCATAGCTTTATATACGTGCCGTAAAGCTATCGGGAAAACCTGGTGATTTAAACCCAAGGTAACACTTTGGATTTACAATGCTATGAATAGCTTACCGCATCTTTTTCAGACCACCAGCAACGCTACTCGATTTAAAAATCTTTTGCAAGATTATTTTTCAAATTAAAAACCACTAGATGCCAACATGGCGACACGAAGTAAATATACATTATGTTTTTACCTTTTTTTTGTTTCGTAATTGATGTAACATATTACCTTTTCTAACCTTTTTCGTTGATATTTATTTTTTTTTTATTTGTTTCGCTGATTTTTTATATTCTTCTCAATATCAATGATTTGACTTAATTTAATCAACTTTGTTATTGACTATTTGTTTTTATTTCATTAATTATTAACTATTATAACCTATTACTAATATAAATTTTAATTATGTTGATTTTATTTCGAATGCACATTTACACTCCTATACTGTAATATTAAGATGTAAATCTTGTTGTATAGGAAGACCAATAAATAAATAAATAAATAAATAAATAAATAAATATAGTGAAGCCAATACTACAATATGGCTCTATAGTTTGGTGGTACGCCCTCGACAAGAAAAGCAAATTTAGACAATTGGATCGTGTTCAACGGTCCTCTTGTCTCCTGATAACCGGATGTATGAGATCGACCCCCTCCAAGGCTCTCTAGACGATACTCAATCTACTACCACCTGATCTGAGCTGCAAATGCTCCGCTCTCAAATCGGCTATTCGACTAAACGATATTGAACATTGGGATCCTTCCATCGGACATTCAAAGATCCTGAACCATATCAACATCTCACTTGCAACTGACTACGTGCTCAATACACGGAAATCAAACATTCTCTACGAAATTAGAACGCCCTCCAGAAAGGAGTGGGCAGAGAATGAGAACGAAATGTATGGACCAATAAACATCTTTACCGATGGGTCCAAACTGGATGACAAGGTCGGCTATGGTATCTACTCCGCGGATCTAGGCCTAAGCATAAGATCGAGAATTCCAGACTTCTGCAGCGTTTTCCAAGCGGAAATACTTGCTATTAAACGAGCCGCGGACGTGATCAATGTGAGGAAGATATCACAGGAGGATATTCTCCTGTTCACGGATAGTCTAGCGGCGGTAAACTCGTTGAAGTCCTGTGACATCAAATCGAAAGTGGTCAGTGCCTGTCGGAAATCTCTTAACGAGATATCCAGGAATAACAAAGTTCTGGTTACGTGGATACCCGGACACAGCGGAATCGAGGGCAACTGCAGAGCGGACGAAGAGGCCAGACAGGGCTCAGCCCTGCAAGAAAGCGACGTTGAATACATAGCACTTCGCCCTATATCCACCTGTAAAAGTACCATTGGAAATCAAACATTTAGAATTTCAAACGACAGATAGAAGAATGAAGAAACCTGTAGAAAGGCCAAAAAGACTTGGCTAGAATACAACGCGAAACGTACATCGTACCTGGTAAGTCTAGAGAGGGACCAGATAGGAAAAATTATTACCTTCCTGACGGGATATGGACCCATAGGCAGACATGCGAGCACAATGGGATTCGCAACGAAAAGCGAATGCAACTACTGCGGGAATAGCAGCAGTGAACCATCCACCGACCACATTATATGTGATTGCCCAGCGCTATGCAGAAGGATGTAGAGGAACTTGCATCGTTGGACATCGGAAGGTTTAACAACTTTTGTAAAATTATTAACTGGACGGATTGGATCGAAACTCCGGATTCCCAATCGACAACTGGCAACGCAATCAGGCAGCACACGCGCTGATAGCATAGGGTGAAGGGATGGCGTCAATGCCCAACGGGTGTCACAATGGGTCCATAAGGACCTAAGTGTTCTCCTCAAAGAAGGAGATGCCTGCATACCAACCAACCAAGTAAATGTAAAAAAAATGTTAAATGTAAAAATGTTAAAAATATTAAAAAAAATCAAACATATTAAAAATATTTAAAATTTTAAGAACATTAAAAATAACAAAAACATTACAAATATTAAAAATATTAAATATTAACTATTTCTAAGGTTCTCACTCTCGTATTAATATAACGTAACCGCGGTGATAACTTCAAAATATGGAAATATTTTCGATTGGATTGAACTCTAGCAATATATTTTTTTAGGAATCTAGAGAAAATTTTACATTTTTGTATTTAGGTATTTAAGTATAGCAACTCCCGACATAAGAAACTGCAAACTTTTTATCTAAAATTTACAAAAAAACTTCTTTACATTCATATTTATATACATGGAGCTCGATGTCCAACATCGCTAATAATCCATATTTAAAAGAATAAAAAATTGAAACAACGTCAACGAATTTGAATAGACCAAGTTTATAACACCCTCGAAAGGGTCATATACAGAAGGAATGTACAAAATGACCGAAAATGTTGTATATGTGCAATAGAGGTGCGAAAGTATTATACAGATATCCTTAGGAAAAAAATGCAAATGCAAATCGCAACGCATAGTGGTCAAAGTTGTTGAGAAAGAGGAAAAAAAACCAAATATAGCGCCGCAACAGCCACGGAGTCGACTCTAGAGTAGTAAAATGTATGACCGACTTCCAGTCATTTTTCATTCCTAATATTGTCCCCAAAGCCCCCATCTTCACTTAAGACCCTAAGGGGTCTCATATACAAAAATATAATTTTTACATATTTTGTTCCCACCGCTCTAACTGCCCCAAACGTGCCTTTAGAGGAGTCAAATGTATGACCGTACCACTATATTTTAGCAACCCCAACAGTTTTTCCCATACTAAAATGAAACTTTTATTAATTTTGCTTCCACCACTCTAACTGCCCCAAACGTGCCCCTAGAGGAGTCAAATGTATGACCGTTCCCCTATATTTTTGAAACCCCAATAGTTTTTTAAAACATATTTACCCTCTATCTACCCTCTATCTTCCCACAAATTTATTTTTTATTTTTTTCTTTTTATGAAATCAAATTCCAGTCGCTCCCATTTTGCCTCCAAGAGGGTCAAAATGTATGGCCGAACCCCACTAATTTGTCCTTCCTAACATTTTTTCCCTATCTTATCCCCCTAAGGGAGCTCCCATATAAAAATCAAAATGTCATAAAATTTGGTCCCACTTTTAGGGTAGGGTGCGGCTAGATGTATCAATAAGTATTAAAGTAGTTATTTGAATTAAAGGATTTCCAAAAACTTTTTCTTGATATTATGTGTAAGTATCATAGGGAAAAAGAAGCAGCATCGAAAGCATTTCTCCGGATCTAGTGCTGCTACGTCCATCGAATTCGGAAACTCGTTCACTATGCCCACCCTAATGTGCACACGATGCCGCAAAGTCGACGGATCATGTGACAAGATCAAAAGCTTGCAAAGGGACCAAGGAACTGAATCGAAGAGGTTACTACACCCATATATATTTACATACCTACTTTTTTTAAGCAAGTTCAACGATTCGGACTAATTTTGCACAAGGTAAACGCTTACCCTGACTTGGGAATGAATATGGGCTATGTAAGACAATACCCTCTGATAGCTCCCATTAAAAATTTCCTATTTTTGAGAAAATAATATTTGTTCTATAACGTCCAGTCTAAAAACTACTTCACATTCTGACAGACTATATTCTTCTACTGAAAATAATTTAATTATCATTTTGTAATATTACTTATATTAGTATAATAATACAATATATGTAAGTTGGAATATTTCCACTTTTTATACCCTTCACCATGCGCATGAACGGAGTGAAGGGTATATTCATTTTGTTCTTCCATTTGTAACGCCCATAAGGAGGCGTGGTAGGTATAACAATATATATATATAAATGATCAGCATCGAAATCTGAGTCGATTTAAGGGTGACCGTCTGTCCGTCTGTCCGTCTGTCTGTCTGTCCCCGCGATTACAGCCGCAGTTTATGTTATATCGAGCTGAAATTTGGAATGCAAGCTTCTATCATCAGATCGGAGGTTAAGTTCTAAGATGAGCCCGATCGGTCAAAAACTACTCCCACCTCCCATACAAACTCCCCCTTTTTGGGGTCTCTCCCTGCGGTTACAGCAGTAGTTTAAGGGGAATCAAGCTGAAATTTTGTATGCAAGCTTCCCAACACTAGGCGGAGGTTGAGTTCTTAGATGAGCCCGATCGGTCAAAAACTGCTCCCACCTCCCATACAAACTCCCCCTTTTTGGGGTCTCTCTCTGCGGTTACAGCTGTAGTTTAAGGGCAATCAAGCTGAAATTTTGTATGTCAGCTTCCCTACACTAAGCGTAGGTTGAGTAGTAAGATGAGACCGATCGGTCAAAAACTGCTCCCACCTCCCATACAAACTCCCCCTTTTTGGGGTCTCTCCCTACGATTGCAGCTGTAGCTTATGGGAAATTAAGCTGAAATTTTGTATACAAGCTTCCCAACACTAGGCGGAGGTTAAGTTCTAAGATGAGCCCGATCGGTCAAAAACTGCTCCCACCTCCCATACAAACTCCCCTTTTTTGGGTCTATCCCTGCGGTTACAGCTGTAGTTTAAGGGCAATCAAGCTGAAATTTTGTATGTGAGCTTCCCTACACTAAACGGAGGTTGAGCAGTAAGACGAGCCTGATCGGTCAAAAACTACTCCCACCTCCCATACAAAATCCTTCTTTTTGGGGGTATCCGTATGTCAGTCCCCGCGACTACAGCAGTAATTTAAGAGCAATCAAGCTGAAATATTGTTCGCAAGCTTTGCTGCTCTCAATCGAGGTTGAGTTCTAAGATGAGCCCGATCGGTCAAAAACTACTCCCACCTCCCATACAAACTCCCCCTTTTTGGGGTATCCCTACGATTACAGTTGTAGTTTAAGGGCAATCAAGCTAAAATTTTGTATGCAATCTTGCCTACACCAAGTGGAGGTTGAGTAGTAAGATGAAACCGATCGGTCAAAAACTACTATCACCTCCCATACAAAATCCCTCTTTTTGGGGGTGTTTGTATGTCAGTCCCCGCGATTACAGTAGTAATTTAAGAGCAATCAAGCTGAAATATTGTATGAAAGCTTTTCTGATCTAAGCGGAGGTTGAGAATTAAAATGAGACCGATTGGTCAAAAACTACTCTCACCTGCCATACAAACTCCCCCTTTTGTGGGTTTGTCCCTGCGATTGCAGCTGTATTTTAAGAGGTATGTAGCTGACGTTTTGTACGCAAGATTCAATATCTAAGCAGAGGCTACTTTCTAAGATAAGCAATGTTGGTCAAAAACTACTCCCACCTTCCATCAAACTACCTTTTTTTGGGGTGTCCGCGTAACTGCCCCCGCGTTTATAGCCGTAGGTTAGGAAATATTGGGCTGAAATTTTATTTGCAAGCTTTAATCCTATAATAGGAGCTTACGTTGTAAGATGAGCAATATCGGACGAATACTTCTCCCACCTTCCATACAAACTTCCCCTTTTTGGGGGTGTCCGTCTGTATGTCCCTACAATTTATGAGCTTTCGGGCTGAAATTTGGTATGTAAGCTTCTGTCCAGAAGCAGAGGTTAAGTTCTAAGATAAGCATGATCGGATTTAAACTACTCCCACATCCCACACAACTTCCCATTTTTGGGGAGTTACAAAATTCATAAAAATAAGCTCCAACTCATAAACTTATCGGTAAATCGAATACAATCGATACAACATTACTGACAAAATGGATGTGTGAAGCTAAAAGTAACATCCACTTCTCACCAACTCCCCTGTTTTGTGGTACAAAGTTTAATAGTTGTATTACAAATAACCAGTTTTACCACCATTTATACAAATGGTGAAGGGTATCTGAGCTTCGGCATAGCCGAAGATAACCGCCTTACTAGTTTTTAGCTGTCAAAAGTTTTTAAATTTCCTGTTAATTGTTTAAGTTTCGCTATACAAAGAATGCATCACATATATAAGCGACAATTTTATCATTATCAGGAAATCAATGTCAAGAGATTTTTTCCCTAGTTATTTGATAATGTTTACCTATTTGATAATATTACCCTTCCAAATACGTAGAATTTATAATCAAATTATTTTAACTGCTACTTAAGAATGTTTCTAAGAATCTTGATAACTTATCGAGATTAGACATCAATACATATATACCCTTCATCATAAGTAGAACCGGGGGTATATTAAGGTTTGTTATTGGATTTGTACTAGTTATTACAAGATAATAACACGGGCCAAAATCAAATATCCTTCAGTTGTCCGTTAGGGTGTTATGATGTTATGGAAGAACTATTAACTAATAACTAATAACTAATAACTAATAACTAATAACTAATAACTAATAACTAATAACTAATAACTAATAACTAATAACTAATAACTAATAACTAATAACTAATAACTAATAACTAATAACTAATAACTAATAACTAATAACTAATAACTAATAACTAATAACTAATAACTAATAACTAATAACTAATAACTAATAACTAATAACTAATAACTAATAACTAATAACTAATAACTAATAACTAATAACTAATAACTAATAACTAATAACTTATAACTAATAACTAATAACTAATAACTAATAACTAATAACTAATAACTAATAACTAATAACTAATAACTAATAACTAATAACTAATAACTAATAACTAATAACTAATAACTAATAACTAATAACTAATAACTAATAACTAATAACTAATAACTAATAACTAATAACTAATAACTAATAACTAATAACTAATAACTAATAACTAATAACTAATAACTAATAACTAATAACTAATAACTAATAACTAATAACTAATAACTAATAACTAATAACTAATAACTAATAACTAATAACTAATAACTAATAACTAATAACTAATAACTAATAACTAATAACTAATAACTAATAACTAATAACTAATAACTAATAACTAATAACTAATAACTAATAACTAATAACTAATAACTAATAACTAATAACTAATAACTAATAACTAATAACTAATAACTAATAACTAATAACTAATAACTAATAACTAATAACTAATAACTAATAACTAATAACTAATAACTAATAACTAATAACTAATAACTAATAACTAATAACTAATAACTAATAACTAATAACTAATAACTAATAACTAATAACTAATAACTAATAACTAATAACTAATAACTAATAACTAATAACTAATAACTAATAACTAATAACTAATAACTAATAACTAATAACTAATAACTAATAACTAATAACTAATAACTAATAACTAATAACTAATAACTAATAACTAATAACTAATAACTAATAACTAATAACTAATAACTAATAACTAATAACTAATAACTAATAACTAATAACTAATAACTAATAACTAATAACTAATAACTAATAACTAATAACTAATAACTAATAACTAATAACTAATAACTAATAACTAATAACTAATAACTAATAACTAATAACTAATAACTAATAACTAATAACTAATAACTAATAACTAATAACTAATAACTAATAACTAATAACTAATAACTAATAACTAATAACTAATAACTAATAACTAATAACTAATAACTAATAACTAATAACTAATAACTAATAACTAATAACTAATAACTAATAACTAATAACTAATAACTAATAACTAATAACTAATAACTAATAACTAATAACTAATAACTAATAACTAATAACTAATAACTAATAACTAATAACTAATAACTAATAACTAATAACTAATAACTAATAACTAATAACTAATAACTAATAACTAATAACTAATAACTAATAACTAATAACTAATAACTAATAACTAATAACTAATAACTAATAACTAATAACTAATAACTAATAACTAATAACTAATAACTAATAACTAATAACTAATAACTAATAACTAATAACTAATAACTAATAACTAATAACTAATAACTAATAACTAATAACTAATAACTAATAACTATTAACTAATAACTAATAACTAATAACTAATAACTAATAACTAATAACTAATAACTAATAACTATTAACTATTAACTATTAACTAATAACTAATAACTAATAACTAATAACTATTAACTATTAACTATTAACTATTAACTAATAACTATTAACTATTAACTATTAACTAATAACTAATAACTAATAACTAATAACTAATAACTATTAACTATTAACTATTAACTATTAACTATTAACTATTAACTATTAACTATTAACTATTAACTATTAACTATTAACTATTAACTATTAACTATTAACTATTAACTATTAACTATTAACTATTAACTATTAACTATTAACTATTAACTATTAACTATTAACTATTAACTATTAACTATTAACTATTAACTATTAACTATTAACTATTAACTATTAACTATTAACTATTAACTATTAACTATTAACTATTAACTATTAACTATTAACTATTAACTATTAACTATTAACTATTAACTATTAACTATTAACTATTAACTATTAACTATTAACTATTAACTATTAACTATTAACTATTAACTATTAACTATTAACTATTAACTATTAACTATTAACTATTAACTATTAACTATTAACTATTAACTATTAACTATTAACTATTAACTATTAACTATTAACTATTAACTATTAACTATTAACTATTAACTATTAACTATTAACTATTAACTATTAACTATTAACTATTAACTATTAACTATTAACTATTAACTATTAACTATTAACTATTAACTATTAACTATTAACTATTAACTATTAACTATTAACTATTAACTATTAACTATTAACTATTAACTATTAACTATTAACTATTAACTATTAACTATTAACTATTAACTATTAACTATTAACTATTAACTAATAACTAATAACTAATAACTAATAACTATTAACTATTAACTATTAACTATTAACTAATAACTATTAACTATTAACTATTAACTATTAACTATTAACTATTAACTATTAACTATTAACTATTAACTATTAACTATTAACTATTAACTAATAACTAATAACTAATAACTAATAACTAATAACTATTAACTATTAACTATTAACTATTAACTATTAACTATTAACTATTAACTATTAACTATTAACTATTAACTATTAACTATTAACTATTAACTATTAACTATTAACTATTAACTATTAACTATTAACTATTAACTATTAACTATTAACTATTAACTATTAACTATTAACTATTAACTATTAACTATTAACTATTAACTATTAACTATTAACTATTAACTATTAACTATTAACTATTAACTATTAACTATTAACTATTAACTATTAACTATTAACTATTAACTATTAACTATTAACTATTAACTATTAACTATTAACTATTAACTATTAACTATAAACAATAAGAAAATATAAATACTTTTAAATGTTCAAAAGGATAAGTTATCCTGCCCACCAGCCAGACAGAAAGACAGACATAGTTTAGTCGTTTTAAAAAGTTCTGAAACGAATTTGGTCTTAAGGAACTAGGGGCCCAACTCGTCTCCTTTAATTTGTAACACTCGTATCGAATGGTATATACCTTTATTCCTACGGTTGAGGACATAAAAGGCTAAGTACATATTAGGAATTAAGAAGTATGCCATTATTTCGTTTTTGATCACCACTGCTTCTATCCTACCAACCACTTGTATGTTAAATTTATTCGGAAGCTGATTTCAGACAGAGCCTCTTGAAGCTTTATCGCTTTTAAGATAACTTTGTGTACCTTACAATACAATCGATTTTGTTGTTGTTGTTGTGACGCAGTACCTATTCTTTTGGTACAACATAAAAACGTCATTATCGTCATTAAACGTTAAACTTTGAAGCTGGTGGCAAACGCAATTGAAATATCAACACAACCAATAACCAAATAGATGGGCGCAATCAGTCGGACACGATCGCTGGTGGTGTAAAGAACAAACAAATAAGCTTAACGGGCGCGAGGCTTTGAAATTATCCCACGAATTACAATTAACAATAACATAAACAAATAAACTGTAATATAAACATAAATGAAGAAGATCTCCCTCTTATAAAATAAACACAAAAACAAGTGCGAGAACATGTGTTTGAGAAGAATATAAAATAAATACAAAAAAATGAAATAAAAATTAAAAAAAAAAAATGTACAATGCAAAATTATTTACAATAACAAAACAGATATTAAAATAAAATAAATTTTTTAATTTTTCTTTAATTGTTTATTAAAAAAAAAACTGACAACTACTATGAATTTTTATTGACAACTGTGCTTCTTCCTTAAACCATTGAAATTTTGAAAACAACAAAATATTATATTTTGTAAAAATTTTATAAAATTTTAAAATTTATAATTAATTAACAAAAATCGAAAGTTTTAAGACCAATATAAAGTGTAAAAAGTGGTAATTCGCGTTGGTGTAAAATCGTTTACGATTAATCAAAACGTCCTTAATTTCATCGTTTACATTTAAAACCATAGACAAAGAATAAATATTTTGAAACGAATTTTTTTTCTTGAATTTTTTCAAATATTTCTAATTGTTCAATTTAAAACAACAAAAGAGAAATCAAAGTACATCTTCCACCTGCTATGTACCATTATGTATAAAGTGCTTAAACGTCCTTGTGCTTATCGCCGAAATTTTGAGATATTACTGTTATTCTTTACTCTTATCGTTGTGTGCATTCTCTTTACGCAATTCGTTGTAAAATCGCTGGGAGAAGTTAATGGCAGACGTGGACAAGTCGACGTGCGTATGGTGCGGCAGTATCAGTTGAAATCCTTGTTACAGTGCCACGATCAACCCTTGAAATGGGAGAGGTTGCAGTATGGCAACTATTGGTTATATCGAAATTTCATACGTGGCCGTCTTAGTGTCAATATGGGCTGCTCACAGTCCATAAGCTATACTACAAATGGAGATTATACATTCATGGAGAATCTGGGAACGGTGGTGACACGGTGAGTGGAAATAAGGTGGTAGTGAACTAAAAGGGAATAAATGGCGCTTATAACTTACACTTGTATGGTTGGTTTGTCTTGCGATACTCTACAATTGTTGGTACCTTAAAAAGTTTTGTAAATTTATACATGGTCTATTCCATTGGGACGAGTGTGACCATGTTACTCACATTTTTCGTTATAATTCATAATATTAAGAATGTTGTTTTAAAACGTTTAGTAACATGTAGACACTGACAGAACTTGATTTCTGCTCAGAATGTTCATTAGAAGACAACGATGGGTGTGACCTTAGGAATTTGAGGTTTTACAAAATTATGACTCAGGTTAAATTCTGTAAAATTTTCCGTAGAATGCTTACAATTATTGTGATGTAGTTAATGGTTTGTATTGTTTTTGATTATGTTAAGTAGTTACTGCTCGCAAAAAACGGCTGAAGTGAAGAATATGGGGCGGGAGCCCGATTAAAAAAAAACATATGCCATCGTCTTCGTCTTGGTTCCCAAATATCGGAATGGTAAGTCAAAGTTGGCGCTTAGGCCAATTGGTTCCATGATGACCCCCATGTGCGGGTAGTCAAGATATTTTCGAGACGAATCCAACGGTGTTGTTTTTTAGTTCCTACGTTCTCCTGGACCGAGTTAGAACCATTAAATTTCCGGAATATACCAAAAAAAAAAAAAATTTTTACAAAAAATCGCGCGATTTTTTTCAAACTAATTTTTGACTGCGCCGCTAATGCTCCCAACACATCCATTTTCACACTAATTTAAAAAAAAAAATATTTTTACCGGAATATATCAGAAAAGCAAATATTATTAATAGACCTAACGTGGTCGTGCCCAAATTCTGTATTTAGTAAAGTTCAGGCAGAATAAAGTTTTTGAGAAAAAAACTGGAAGTCTAGACACGCCCCTTATGGTACCTAACATACAAATGTACCTTTCCATCCACTTTAGAGGTTGAATAATAATATCAATGAAACCAACGCGATCGTGCCCAAATTCTGTATTTAGTAAAGCTATAACAGGATAAAGTTCTAGAGAAAAAACCTGGTAGTCTAGACACGCCCCTTATGGTACCTCCCATACAAATGTATCACTCCATCCACTTTAGGGATGGACTAATAATATCAATACACTTCACACAATCGTGCCCAAATTCTGTATTTAGTAAAGTTTAAGCAAGATACAGTTTTGGAGAAACAATTTGCAGGTCTAGACACGCCCCTTCTGGTACCTCCCATACAAATGTACCACTCCGCCCACTTTAGAAATCGAGTAATTATATCAACATAACAGAAAATTTTATGTTTTACTGAGGGTGAGGGTATACGTAAGTCGGGTTGCCCGACTGAAACTTTCCTACTGGTTTTTTCTTAAAATTTTCCGGGGAGGTCATGATTTTTAAAATGTTATTTTTTTTATCAATTTTATTTTTTAAAATATTTCTTTTTGGACTTTTCCTTGATTTTTTTTAAATATTTCTGAAAATATTTCAGACAGTGCCCGGCAATACAGCTAAAACTGATTTTTAGGGCTGCATAAGGTAATATTTGTGAACATATAGTACTTGGCGGGCGTCGGGAGTGTGATGCAAGGCAAAGCTTCTGATCGGTTTAACTTGGCAAACCCAGAGTGATCCTTGCCAATTGCACTTCAAGTCTACTCACAGAGCTCCGTATTCGTGGTACTACTGCGAACGGAGTACCTCCACGTGGTGACGCCTGGAAACGTGCTTCTGACACCCGTCAGAGCACGGCTAACTGTGAGGGGCGAAACCTAAAACCCAGGCACGTCAGCTCAGAGTGAGCGGTACCCTGGTCAGCGTCTGACCCAGAATGGGCGGCTGCAATAAAATCCTGGCAGGAGGAGAAAACTGCGACGTGGTGCGCTGGGCTTGCAACCCGCCACTGACGTATAACCGATTGCAATGAAAAGAAGTAAAATAAGAATAAAACGGACCCCCCAAAATATTGACGACCACCGCAAACGAATTAAGGACCATGATTTGAGGATATGCACCTGGAATGTTAGAACACTGTATAGACCAGGTGCCTCCATCCAACTGGCGGAAGTCCTCGAAAAATACAAGGCTGACATAACCGCTTTACAGGAAATCCGGTGGACGGGACACGGGTGCTCACGCAAGAAGTCTTGCGACATCTACTATAGTGGCCATGCGGACAAGCACGAGTTTGGTTGTGGATTTGTGGTTGGCAAGAGACTGCGACACCTAGTCTCAAGGTTCAACCCGGTGTGTGAACGTATAGCCACCATAAGAGTCAAAACTAAGTTTTTCCACATAACACTTATATGTGCCCATGCTCCGACAGAAGAGAAAAGCGATGAGGACAAAGACGAGTTCTACGAGAGCCTAGAAAATGTATATGACCGTAGCCCCAGCCATGACATCAAAATTGTACTAGGCGATTTTAATGCTAAAATAGGCAGGGAGACCGCATTTGAGCCTACAATCGGAAAATTCAGTCTGCACACCGAAACGTCGAACAATGGCATCAGACTGATTGATTTCTCTGCGGCAAGAAATATGGTAGTTAGCAGCACTAGATTTGACCATAAAAATATTCATAAGGCAACATGGTTATCTCCAGATCATTTGACGAGGAATCAGATAGATCACGTGGTAGTCGATGGAAGGCACGCATCGAGTGTTCTGGACGTACGAGTGATCAGGGGTGCGAACATTGACTCCGATCACTTCCTTACCGCAGTTAAGGTACGCACTAGGCTAAGCATGGCGAAAAACGTACGTAACCAGGCACAACGAAAGCTGGACATCGGTAAACTGCGGACCACAGAGGTAGCGGACGCCTACTCCAACCACCTAACTCAACTGCTGCGGAATGCTCCAACCCCTGATAATATAACCTCGCAGTGGCAATATATAGCCGACTCCATAGAACGGACTGCGAGAAGCGTACTTGGGTACTCAAAGCCGTCTCAAGAAGATGCCTGGTACGATGATGAATGTCGCAATGCCACGAGAGAGACGAATGCTGCATACAGGGCAAAACTGCAGCCAATGGCAACGCGAGCTGTTCGTGAACGGCACAGGGAGAAGAGACGAGAGGCAACTCGTCTTTTTACAAGAAAAAAGAAGGAGCTGAAGAAGAGGCAGGATGAGTGCACTGAGTTGCTCCGAAGTAGAGGGGAAGCCCGAAAATTCTACAAGAGAGTTAAAGCTAGAATGCGTGGAACAGGGTTGCCCTCCTGCAAGGACTGCGATGGTCAGCTAGTGACGGATCCGGATAACGTTCTGAAGATATGGAGAGATCACTTTAGAAATTTACTGGATACTGACACCACTCCAGAAGACCCCGCTCCAATCCATGACGATGGTATTAACTGTCCACCTCCGAGCCAGAGCGAGATACGTATGGCCATCTCCCGCCTTAAAAACAACAAAGCTGCTGGAGCCGATGGTCTCCCTGCTGAATTGTTTAAGGCTGGCGGGGAGGAGCTGATTAGGAGCATGCATCAGCTCATGGAGAACATCTGGCAAGAGGAGAGCATGCCCGGGGATTGGAGTCTCAGTCTGTTATGTCCCATATACAAGAAAGGAGATCGTAGTGAATGTAAGAACTATCGTGGAATAAGCCTATTACCAATTGCGTACAAGGTCCTTTCAAGCGTATTGTGTGAACGTCTAAAGCCAATTGTAGAAAAACTAATTGGACCATATCAGTGCGGCTTTAGACCTGGCAAATCTACGACGGATCAAATATTCACGTTACGACAAATCCTGGAAAAAACCCATGAAAAGCAGATCGACACCTACCACCTCTTTGTCGACTACAAAGCTGCCTTCGACTCTCCGATAAGGAATAGGCTTTATGAGGCTATGTCTGAGTTTGGTATTCCTGCAAAGCTAATCCGACTTTGCAGATGTACCCTAGAAAACACCAAATCCTCGATTAAGATTGGTAAAGATCAGTCTGAACCATTCAACACGGAAAGAGGTCTCAGGCAGGGCGATAGCCTGTCCTGTACACTATTTAATATAGTTATGGAGAAGGTGATGAGAAAGGCTGGTGTCAACATGTCTGGCACCATATTCCACAAAAGCCACATGCCACTAGCCTACGCCGATGATATAGATATCATTGGCCGAAATCTGCGGGACGTTACTGCAGTCTTCTCATCCCTAGAAAAGGAGTCGGCAAAAATGGGTTTAGCGGTCAACGAGGACAAGACAAAAATAATGATTTCGACGAACAAAGAGTCCTCTCGATGGGGACGCAGCGTCAACGTTGAAGATTATTGTTTTGAGGTAGTTGATGAGTTTACCTACCTCGGATCTTCCGTCAATAAGAAAAATAATGTCAGCCAAGAAATTAAGCGGAGAATAGTGCTAGCCAATAGATGTTTTTACGGACTTCGGCAGCACTTTAGTAATACCACCTTATCTCGGAATACTAAGAAACAGCTTTACCAGGTGCTAATCTTACCCGTTCTTTTGTATGCTGCCGAATCATGGGTGCTTACGACAACGGACATACAAAACCTGGGAGTATTCGAGAGGAAAGTACTCCGAAAAATTTATGGACCTATCTGTGTCGACGGCGAGTTTCGCCATCGGATGAACCATGAGCTGTATGAGCTTTACCACGACATCGACGTAGCTAAAAGAGTCAGAATGCAACGACTACGATGGCTGGGTCATGTTGCCAGGATGGATGTAAATGCTCCAGCGAGAAAGGTGTTTGAAGGCGAACCTGAAGGACGGCGCAGAGCAGGGAGACCCAAACTCCGTTGGAAGGACCAAGTGATAGGCGATGTGCCATCATCTGGTAGGACTAACTGGAGAACACACGCACAAGACCGAAGCGTGTGGAATTCTTTAGTACTTCAGGCCTCAAACTGATAAACCATGTTTGTAAGTTGTAATGGGCCACTTAAGTAAGTAAGTAAGTATAGTACTTGGCAGAATAGATACTTGCAGACAGATCTTATTATTTCGGTAAGTGAGCGGAAGGTGAATGAAGAAAGTGAGCAAGCTCAGCATATTCTTATCGAAGGTGGGAAGCTTTTCCAAAGTATATTTACAAGTGTTATATTGCAGAACTTATAACTGTGAGGCAATTCCGTGAAATATAGGGTTTTCCAATGAGAGGTGTTATTGGCCCGCTATTTCGGTGGCTGTTACTTCTGAAGCTTTTACTCTTTGACATTTGACAAGCAGAAACTAGGCCATTACTAAAAATGTAACGATACACGCTTCAACAACGCATTGAAGTTACTAAAATTCACTACAAAAATGTTGAAAATCTTGCAGTCACAGTTCGCAAAACTAAAACATTTTTTGGTCGTCGTGAAGCAACTTGTCGAACCGCAATACAGAAATTGGTGGAAAAATTCCAGCTTTTGGGACAAGTTAGTGATATGAAGAATAAAACCGGTACACGTCGCTCAATAACAACTGAGAATATTGCTGCTGTAGCTCAATGTGTTGAACAAAACCCAGATTTGTCCATTCCTCGTCGTTCTTTGGAAGATGGCATTCCACAAACGTCATTACACCATATTTTGCATAAAGACTTGGGTCTTAAGGCTTATAAATTTCAGTTAACACAAGAACTCAAGCCAGCCGATCATCAACAACGTTGTGTCTTTGCTGATTGGGTCCTTGAAATGCATGAAAATGATCCGGAATTCCATCGAAAAATCATCTTGACTGATGAGGCCCGTTTCCACCTCGGTGGCTACGTCAACAAGCAAAATTGTCGCATTTGGGGCTCGGAAAACCCAAGAGTTATTGTTGAGAATCCCAGCGTCGATTCAAGACCTTAAAGATACAATCGCGAGGCTATCGAAGACATAGGGCAGCGACTTTGCGATTTGGTTATGGGAAATTTCATGAAAAGGATACGAGTCCTGTAAGAGTTAATCGTAGTGGCCATTTGGCTGATGTTGTTTTTCATTATTAACGGCATACCTTCCTCCAATCTTAAAAAAAAAAAACTTAATTTCCCTTTGCACCCCATGAATGAGGTATGGGATAGCTTCTCGCGTTGTTGTGAATTAACACGCTTTCTATTTTTAGATTCACAACTAACGGCACCTACTTATTTATCGACGAATGCGAACGTCACTGTTTTGAGAAGCTCTTACTAGACACGACGATTGAATCGACGCTTAATACTGCGAAGTTGCTGTCAAACAACATTCGAGGGGAGCCGACAATGAAAGAAAATTTTATTTATTTTTTTCTTTTAAGATGACTGGAGCCAGGTTTGAACCTGCGATCTCCCGCATGGTAGTCGCGTGTTCTAACCACTATGCCACGGCCGGTCCCTTCCTCCAATCATTTATCTCAAATAACACCTCTTATTGGATAACCCTGTATGTTATATGAAGTTTATATATTTAATTTTCGTCAATTATGCAATAGCGAAGTATTGCCGCATATGTTTATTCGTTATCTGTACTATCGTATACATTAGACCGGGTCGGTCCCCATACAAATATTTCTTTCTCCAAAGTCGAGGGCAAATATTAAAGAAAACCTCGAGACAACTTAAAAAAACAGCCAAATAGGCATCGGTGTATAGTAGAGTGATCAATTATTCGGGTTTTTGCGAAAACCGGTTTTCGAATTATTCGAAAAATGGCAATTAAAAAAAAACCGGTTGCTTTTTTTGAAATTCACAAAAAACCGGATAATCCGGTTTTCAAAAGTATGCCAAATAACAAATTAAAACACAATTTTAAACCAAAAATTTTATTAACAAATAACAAAACAATTCAATTATACCTATAAGAAGTAAACTTTTAGTTTAATTATAATTACAATGCACAACATTAGTGAGATCAGTTTGTTTTTTTAACAAAGACAAACGAAACAAAACAATTAATTTGTAAATACTTGAGTATATATAAATATATTTAATTTAATCTTTAGTTTTCCCTAAAGTAACATTTAAGAAATAAGATACAATTTAAGTTCTTGAGTGTATACCTATTGTTTTCTTTGCTTTTTATAAAACTTGACATTGAAAATGCCCTTTCACTCAATGTACTAGTTGGACTTATAGTGTACAAGGCGTTTAATAGTCTGACAAGGTTTTGAGTCCTTTTGCCGCTCTTATCCATAAATATAAAATCAAAAATAATTTTTACTTGAATATTTTAGGAATGTGTCACTAATTGGGAGTTTACTCGTAATTAAATACAAAATGAGAGTATTCAGGGATTGAACACGTCGTTCTGATATACGTCTTTTTACAATTTCATATAAATTTATTGATAATTCGTTTTGAATTGTTGAAAAGTGTTTAAGTAAAAATTTAAAAATACCTCCAGCATCAGCTAAAGTCGAAGAGTTTGCAGAAAGTTTTTGTATAGACATTTCTAAAGGTTTAAGGGAGTCACTATGCACAGACAAGGTTGCGATATTATGTTCACTAAATGGTGTCAGTCCTAAGTCCAATTAAGTATGATTCACACATTTGTGCAATTTTAAAAATTGAGAAACCTAGAATTCCAGCTGTGCTTAACATCATGGATAAGTTGAAGCTCCTTATTAAATTGGTCTTTTACAAACATTTTTCTTTCGCTTTTCAGCCGACTTATTAAACATTGAAGATTTATAAAACTGACAATTAGGTTGTTCGGCCGAAACAATGGAAAAAAGCATGTACGAGTACACATTTAACACAATTATGAATAAAATATCGAACGCAAAAAAACCGAGATTCGACAAAAAATAACCGGATTATTCGATATTCGAAAAACAGGGATTTAAAAAAAACCGACGGTTTTTATGAGTGGAAAAAACCGAGTAGCCGGTTTCTGAAAACCGAACTGATCACCCTAGTGTATAGGTCTCGACGAGTACTACATTTGTCCTATAGATGTCGCTGACATACGACATCATCTTGTAATGATGGCCTTATTTAGAGCTATTTGTACCCTTAACATTTTGAAATATTTTTTTGTAGAATTAAAACTCTTTAGAAACCAAGAACATTTTGCTTTGGAAGTATACAGTTTTATTAAAAAACAAAGAAGTTACGTGGGTGGGGGAGGACAATTTTTTTTTAAGTTGTCTCGAGGTTATCTTTATTAATTGACTCGGTCTAGTATACAACATCATTAAAGTTGGTCAAGTTTTTTCTCGATCAATCGGTTATCAAAATTGTAATCTACAATGAATTTTAAGAAAATTTGCCTAACAAACCATGTGTCTAAAATCAAAATCGAGCCCCCGGTTATTAACGAGACACTTTTTGTATTGGAAAAAAAAATCCACAATAAGCCCCGCAACTGCCCCGGAATCCCAAACATACCTACCGCTCATCTTCAACCCTAAGGGGCATCAATACGAAAATCAAAATTTTATAAAATTTGCTCCCACCGCTCTAACGGCCCTAAAGCAGCCCCTAGAGAAGTCTAATTAATGACCGATCCCCAATAATTTGTATTTTATTTTTTGCAACCACAAAAGTTTCTCAAAACATATCTACCCTCTATTTTCAATCCTTAAGGTGGTTTTCATACAGTTTTTATACCCTTCACCATGCGTATGAACAGAGTGAAGGGTATATTCATTTTGTTCTTCCATTTGTAACGCCCATAAGGAGGCGTGCATCGAAATCTCAGTCGATTTAAAGATGACCGTCTGTCCGTCTGTCCTAGCGATTACAGCCTCAGTTTAAGAGATATCGAGCTGAAATTTGGAATGCAAGCTTTTATCCTCAAAGCGGAGGTTAAGTTCGAAGATGAGCCCGATCGGTCAAAAACTACTTCCACCTCCCATACAAACTCCCCCTTTTTGGGGTCTGTCCCTGCGATTACAGGCGTAGTTTAAGGGCAATCAAGCTGACATTTTGTACGCGAGCTTCCCTACACTAAGCGGAGGTTGAGTAGTAAGATGAGACCGTTCGGTAAAAAACTACTCCCACCTCCCATACAAAATCCCTCTTTTTGGGGGTGTACGTATGTCAGTCCCCGCGATTACACTAGTAATTTAAGAGCAATGAAGCTAAAATATTGTATGCAAGCTTCCCTACACCAAGTGGAGGTTGAGTAGTAAGATGAGATCGATCGGTCAAAAACTACTCTAACCTCCCATACAAAATCCCTCTTTTGGGGGTGTCCGCATGCCAGTCCCGAGATTACAGTAGTAATTTAAGAGCAATCAAGTTGAAATATTGTATGCAGGCTTTTCTGCTCTAAGCGGTGGTTGAATATTAAGATGAGACCGATCGGTCAAAAACTACACTCAACTCCCATACAAAATCTCCCTTTTTGGGGGTTGTCCCTGATTGTAGCCGTATTTTAAGAGGTATATAGCTGACATTTTGTACGCAAGATTCAATATTTAAGCGGAGGCTACTTTCTAAGATAAACAATGTCGGTCCAAAACTACTCCCACCTCCTATTCAAACTACCTTTTTTGGGGTGTACGCGTAACTGCCCCCGCGATTATAGCCGTAGGTTAGGAAATATCGAGCTGAAATTTGATATGCAAGCTTTAATCCATAATAGGAGCTAACGTTGTAAGATGAACAATATCGGACGATTACTTCTCCCACCTTCCATACAAACTCCCCCTTTTTGGGGGTGTCCGTCTGTATGACTCTGTGGTTTATGAGCTTTCGGGCTGAAATTTGGTATGTAAGCTTCTATCCAGAAGCAGAGGTTAAGTTCTAAGATAAGCATGATCGGATTTAAACTACTTCCATATCATAAATTCATAAAAATATGCTCCAACTCATAAACTTATCGGTAAATCGAATATAATCGATACAAAATTATTCACAAAATGGATGTGTGAAGGCTAAAAGTAACGTCCACTTCTCTCCAACACCCCTGTTTTGTGGTACAAAATATAGTTGTAGTGCAAACAACCTGTTTTACAACCATTTTTAGAAATGGTGAAGGGTATCTGAGCTTCGGCATAACCGCCTTACTAGTTTTATTTTAATCATATTTTTTTAAATTAGCTCCTTTGGTGCCTTCTAGAGGGGTAAAATGTATGAGCGACCACAACTAGTATTTCCCTCCTAACAATTTTCCCTAACATACCTACCCCATATCTTAACACCCTAAGGACTTAATTTTTTACCCAGGGACGGGTGTGACCAAATATTTAAAAAAAACAGTTTTTACTTATCAAGATAAATTGAATATTAGAAAATGTTTGTCCATAATTTTCCTTCTCTTGTACATATTAATCGACTGATGTTTATTTAGAAGATGGAATTGTATTTTTTTGTATAGGGCGATAGGCATCCCATAGCCTCGCGAGTCCGACAATAATCCATTTTTATACACTTACACGATCGGGAATTTACACGTATGCAAAGCTGTGTTTGGTTCAAAGCAGCCAGTGTATGGTTAGTCTCGGAAACACTTGCCAATAGGAAATGTCTTCAAGACGTTCTCAAGGATAAATGCATGACCATACTAAATATTTAATGACACGTAGGTGACCATTCATACAAATCGTCGACGAAATTTTAATACAAGTGTCCGCACAATAATGTATTACCCGCTGAGCGAAAAAGTCGGTGAAACTATCGCTGATGCCAATATAAGCGAACACATCACCTCCCATTATCATAGCAACGCATAGCTTTTCCTTAGATTTTGTTGATTGAGTTTAACATTTGTATTTTTCGCTCAGTTTGCGGTCGACGGAGTGTTTTGACGACAAGTAAAACAATTTTGTCACAATGTAAACTCTTATAAAAATCTGAGTGAAAAATTAATATCTACTGAGTCGGACGACCCCTTCTGCTAACTCCCATACAAATTTATCTATTTTATGAAAATTAATATTTCTCCATAACGTTCGAACAAACAACTTCGGGATATTTGAGATTGATCAGTTTAATTATATTCTCATAGTAGACAAATCTAAAGAATACCAAAACTTGAGGCAAAGGTTCCGTATTCTGTACCTTCTGGTAACTTCCATACCGAATTCACCCTCATAGGAACTCCCATACCAAATTACATATTATGGAAAATTAATATTTCTGCCTTAACTTCCAAACTAGACAACTAGAGGATATTTATATTAGATCAGTTCATTTATCTTGTATTAGCAGACAAACCTCCCATACAATGACCAAAATGATTCTCATAGTTTTACATACATATCTTTTTTGTAAATATACTAAACACACTAAAATTTTGCACAAGTTAACGTTTATAGAACGTTGACTTAGGAAAAACAAAATATAATATGAAAACATTTTTATATAACGAGTTTTTGTCTATAGAAATTTTGTCCTCCTTATGGACTCAAATAACCAATATAAAAATATCAATGCGTAGTGCATTGATATATTGATATTAGTCATTTTGTTATGACGACAATTTTTTAATTGATTGCAAGACAATAAACAATAACTTAATATAAGTAACTAAGTGATAGCTAATTCCTATCTGTCTAATACAATTTCGAGAAGTGATTTTTATCGTATTTTCACAAAAGAATGCACTACGTGATAGGTGGGGTGTAATCTCGCTGGCACTCAAAAACAAAGAAATCAGATAAGCTATGACAAATGTCATATATACTTGAGAAATACATAGATACAAAAAGTGTCTTAATGTCGTATTACATTTAACGATACGAGAAGCGTATCTTAGAGTACCCTTTGGAGACTAAAGTGTATTTAAACTGTATAAGCGATTGAATCATAATATTCAAGCAGTCAATGCCTTGAACTGGACGTTTGAACTTTAAGAAATCAAAAAATCAAAATTGTCGGAAAAATTTATGAATTTTTATCAATCATTGTTGTCTCTTGCAAAAAGTGGTCGATAGCAAATTTATTGTGACCGATTATGTTATGACCTTTAAGAAATTATACAAAGGAGATGATGACAAACAGAAGCTTTTGGTAGTACAATAACGAAAGAAAGATACAAAAAGCAAATTTTATTTTTTATTTCAAAAATTAAATTAAAATTAAAATTAAAATTAAAATTAAAATTAAAATTAAAATTAAAATTAAAATTAAAATTAAAATTAAAATTAAAATTAAAATTAAAATTAAAATTAAAATTAAAATTAAAATTAAAATTAAAATTAAAATTAAAATTAAAATTAAAATTAAAATTAAAATTAAAATTAAAATTAAAATTAAAATTAAAATTAAAATTAAAATTAAAATTAAAATTAAAATTAAAATTAAAATTAAAATTAAAATTAAAATTAAAATTAAAATTAAAATTAAAATTAAAATTAAAATTAAAATTAAAATTAAAATTAAAATTAAAATTAAAATTAAAATTAAAATTAAAATTAAAATTAAAATTAAAATTAAAATTAAAATTAAAATTAAAATTAAAATTAAAATTAAAATTAAAATTAAAATTAAAATTAAAATTAAAATTAAAATTAAAATTAAAATTAAAATTAAAATTAAAATTAAAATTAAAATTAAAATTAAAATTAAAATTAAAATTAAAATTAAAATTAAAATTAAAATTAAAATTAAAATTAAAATTAAAATTAAAATTAAAATTAAAATTAAAATTAAAATTAAAATTAAAATTAAAATTAAAATTAAAATTAAAATTAAAATTAAAATTAAAATTAAAATTAAAATTAAAATTAAAATTAAAATTAAAATTAAAATTAAAATTAAAATTAAAATTAAAATTAAAATTAAAATTAAAATTAAAATTAAAATTAAAATTAAAATTAAAATTAAAATTAAAATTAAAATTAAAATTAAAATTAAAATTAAAATTAAAATTAAAATTAAAATTAAAATTAAAATTAAAATTAAAATTAAAATTAAAATTAAAATTAAAATTAAAATTAAATTAAAATTAAAATTAAAATTAAAATTAAAATTAAAATTAAAATTAAAATTAAAATTAAAATTAAAATTAAAATTAAAATTAAAATTAAAATTAAAATTAAAATTAAAATTAAAATTAAAATTAAAATTAAAATTAAAATTAAAATTAAAATTAAAATTAAAATTAAAATTAAAATTAAAATTAAAATTAAAATTAAAATTAAAATTAAAATTAAAATTAAAATTAAAATTAAAATTAAAATTAAAATTAAAATTAAAATTAAAATTAAAATTAAAATTAAAATTAAAATTAAAATTAAAATTAAAATTAAAATTAAAATTAAAATTAAAATTAAAATTAAAATTAAAATTAAAATTAAAATTAAAATTAAAATTAAAATTAAAATTAAAATTAAAATTAAAATTAAAATTAAAATTAAAATTAAAATTAAAATTAAAATTAAAATTAAAATTAAAATTAAAATTAAAATTAAAATTAAAATTAAAATTAAAATTAAAATTAAAATTAAAATTAAAATTAAAATTAAAATTAAAATTAAAATTAAAATTAAAATTAAAATTAAAATTAAAATTAAAATTAAAATTAAAATTAAAATTAAAATTAAAATTAAAATTAAAATTAAAATTAAAATTAAAATTAAAATTAAAATTAAAATTAAAATTAAAATTAAAATTAAAATTAAAATTAAAATTAAAATTAAAATTAAAATTAAAATTAAAATTAAAATTAAAATTAAAATTAAAATTAAAATTAAAATTAAAATTAAAATTAAAATTAAAATTAAAATTAAAATTAAAATTAAAATTAAAATTAAAATTAAAATTAAAATTAAAATTAAAATTAAAATTAAAATTAAAATTAAAATTAAAATTAAAATTAAAATTAAAATTAAAATTAAAATTAAAATTAAAATTAAAATTAAAATTAAAATTAAAATTAAAATTAAAATTAAAATTAAAATTAAAATTAAAATTAAAATTAAAATTAAAATTAAAATTAAAATTAAAATTAAAATTAAAATTAAAATTAAAATTAAAATTAAAATTAAAATTAAAATTAAAATTAAAATTAAAATTAAAATTAAAATTAAAATTAAAATTAAAATTAAAATTAAAATTAAAATTAAAATTAAAATTAAAATTAAAATTAAAATTAAAATTAAAATTAAAATTAAAATTAAAATTAAAATTAAAATTAAAATTAAAATTAAAATTAAAATTAAAATTAAAATTAAAATTAAAATTAAAATTAAAATTAAAATTAAAATTAAAATTAAAATTAAAATTAAAATTAAAATTAAAATTAAAATTAAAATTAAAATTAAAATTAAAATTAAAATTAAAATTAAAATTAAAATTAAAATTAAAATTAAAATTAAAATTAAAATTAAAATTAAAATTAAAATTAAAATTAAAATTAAAATTAAAATTAAAATTAAAATTAAAATTAAAATTAAAATTAAAATTAAAATTAAAATTAAAATTAAAATTAAAATTAAAATTAAAATTAAAATTAAAATTAAAATTAAAATTAAAATTAAAATTAAAATTAAAATTAAAATTAAAATTAAAATTAAAATTAAAATTAAACTATACAGAAGGAGACTGGAAACCCTGGGGAAACCCTTTTTAAATGGTGTAGAAGAACTTGCATCGTTGGACATCGGAAGGATTAACAACTTTTGCAAAATTATCAACTGGACGGATTGGATCGAAACTCCGGATTCCCAATCGACAACTGGCAACGCGATCAGTCAGCACACGCGCTGATAGCATAGGTTGAAGGGATGGCACAAATGCCCAACGGGTGTCACAATGGGTCCATAGGGACCTAAGTGTTCTCCTTTGAAGAAGGAGATGCCTGCATACCAACCAACCAACCATTAAAATTAAAATTAAAATTAAAATTAAAATTAAAATTAAAATTAAAATTAAAATTAAAATTAAAATTAAAATTAAAATTAAAATTAAAATTAAAATTAAAATTAAAATTAAAATTAAAATTAAAATTAAAATTAAAATTAAAATTAAAATTAAAATTAAAATTAAAATTAAAATTAAAATTAAAATTAAAATTAAAATTAAAATTAAAATTAAAATTAAAATTAAAATTAAAATTAAAATTAAAATTAAAATTAAAATTAAAATTAAAATTAAAATTAAAATTAAAATTAAAATTAAAATTAAAATTAAAATTAAAATTAAAATTAAAATTAAAATTAAAATTAAAATTAAAATTAAAATTAAAATTAAAATTAAAATTAAAATTAAAATTAAAATTAAAATTAAAATTAAAATTAAAATTAAAATTAAAATTAAAATTAAAATTAAAATTAAAATTAAAATTAAAATTAAAATTAAAATTAAAATTAAAATTAAAATTAAAATTAAAATTAAAATTAAAATTAAAATTAAAATTAAAATTAAAATTAAAATTAAAATTAAAATTAAAATTAAAATTAAAATTAAAATTAAAATTAAAATTAAAATTAAAATTAAAATTAAAATTAAAATTAAAATTAAAATTAAAATTAAAATTAAAATTAAAATTAAAATTAAAATTAAAATTAAAATTAAAATTAAAATTAAAATTAAAATTAAAATTAAAATTAAAATTAAAATTAAAATTAAAATTAAAATTAAAATTAAAATTAAAATTAAAATTAAAATTAAAATTAAAATTAAAATTAAAATTAAAATTAAAATTAAAATTAAAATTAAAATTAAAATTAAAATTAAAATTAAAATTAAAATTAAAATTAAAATTAAAATTAAAATTAAAATTAAAATTAAAATTAAAATTAAAATTAAAATTAAAATTAAAATTAAAATTAAAATTAAAATTAAAATTAAAATTAAAATTAAAATTAAAATTAAAATTAAAATTAAAATTAAAATTAAAATTAAAATTAAAATTAAAATTAAAATTAAAATTAAAATTAAAATTAAAATTAAAATTAAAATTAAAATTAAAATTAAAATTAAAATTAAAATTAAAATTAAAATTAAAATTAAAATTAAAATTAAAATTAAAATTAAAATTAAAATTAAAATTAAAATTAAAATTAAAATTAAAATTAAAATTAAAATTAAAATTAAAATTAAAATTAAAATTAAAATTAAAATTAAAATTAAAATTAAAATTAAAATTAAAATTAAAATTAAAATTAAAATTAAAATTAAAATTAAAATTAAAATTAAAATTAAAATTAAAATTAAAATTAAAATTAAAATTAAAATTAAAATTAAAATTAAAATTAAAATTAAAATTAAAATTAAAATTAAAATTAAAATTAAAATTAAAATTAAAATTAAAATTAAAATTAAAATTAAAATTAAAATTAAAATTAAAATTAAAATTAAAATTAAAATTAAAATTAAAATTAAAATTAAAATTAAAATTAAAATTAAAATTAAAATTAAAATTAAAATTAAAATTAAAATTAAAATTAAAATTAAAATTAAAATTAAAATTAAAATTAAAATTAAAATTAAAATTAAAATTAAAATTAAAATTAAAATTAAAATTAAAATTAAAATTAAAATTAAAATTAAAATTAAAATTAAAATTAAAATTAAAATTAAAATTAAAATTAAAATTAAAATTAAAATTAAAATTAAAATTAAAATTAAAATTAAAATTAAAATTAAAATTAAAATTAAAATTAAAATTAAAATTAAAATTAAAATTAAAATTAAAATTAAAATTAAAATTAAAATTAAAGTTAAAGTTAAAGTTAAAGTTAAAGTTAAAGTTAAAGTTAAAGTTAAAGTTAAAGTTAAAGTTAAAGTTAAAGTTAAAGTTAAAGTTAAAGTTAAAGTTAAAGTTAAAGTTAAAGTTAAAGTTAAAGTTAAAGTTAAAGTTAAAGTTAAAGTTAAAGTTAAAGTTAAAGTTAAAGTTAAAGTTAAAGTTAAAGTTAAAGTTAAAGTTAAAGTTAAAGTTAAAGTTAAAGTTAAAGTTAAAGTTAAAGTTAAAGTTAAAGTTAAAGTTAAAGTTAAAGTTAAAGTTAAAGTTAAAGTTAAAGTTAAAGTTAAAGTTAAAGTTAAAGTTAAAGTTAAAGTTAAAGTTAAAGTTAAAGTTAAAGTTAAAGTTAAAGTTAAAGTTAAAGTTAAAGTTAAAGTTAAAGTTAAAGTTAAAGTTAAAGTTAAAGTTAAAGTTAAAGTTAAAGTTAAAGTTAAAGTTAAAGTTAAAGTTAAAGTTAAAGTTAAAGTTAAAGTTAAAGTTAAAGTTAAAGTTAAAGTTAAAGTTAAAGTTAAAGTTAAAGTTAAAGTTAAAGTTAAAGTTAAAGTTAAAGTTAAAGTTAAAGTTAAAGTTAAAGTTAAAGTTAAAGTTAAAGTTAAAGTTAAAGTTAAAGTTAAAGTTAAAGTTAAAGTTAAAGTTAAAGTTAAAGTTAAAGTTAAAGTTAAAGTTAAAGTTAAAGTTAAAGTTAAAGTTAAAGTTAAAGTTAAAGTTAAAGTTAAAGTTAAAGTTAAAGTTAAAGTTAAAGTTAAAGTTAAAGTTAAAGTTAAAGTTAAAGTTAAAGTTAAAGTTAAAGTTAAAGTTAAAGTTAAAGTTAAAGTTAAAGTTAAAGTTAAAGTTAAAGTTAAAGTTAAAGTTAAAGTTAAAGTTAAAGTTAAAGTTAAAGTTAAAGTTAAAGTTAAAGTTAAAGTTAAGTTAAAGTTCAAGTTAAAGTTAAAGTTAAAGTTAAAGTTAAAGTTAAAGTTAAAGTTAAAGTTAAAGTTAAAGTTCAAGTTAAAAAAAAAGTTTTTTTTTTAAAAATCCGCTCCATAACAAATTTTTTTTCTTAACGAGAAGCCCGTCCTCTATCATAAAAAAATAGTGGTATCCAAAGACCAAAATGGCTGTTAACTAGTGTTATTAGTTTATTTGTAATTTAGTATGTGTTTTGTTTATCAAACATAGGGTTGATCAAACCTTTATGACCGCGAATAAAGCGCGAATAAAGGGTGAAGTTGTTTTCTCATATTTACTTGGTATTATTTTTATAACCTCAGGATGGTATTTATAATTTGACATGACCCAAAAGTGTAACACATTGATGGAGTCACTTTAGGCTCTTAGTTTCTTTGAACCAGATTCGATTCATAACTTTTTAAGTCGTTTGATCCATGTCCATCTGTCCGTCTGTCTGTTTGTCCGGCTGGTGCGCACGATTACTTTCGAAAATCGCAACCAAATGTGTTGAACCTTTGCACGGGTTACTACTTACGGTATTGCATATGGGTTCAACACCATGCCCCTTCTGGTATTCCACCCACTTTAGAAATCGAGTAATAAAATCAGTTAGTTAAGCTATAACAGATTAACGTTTTCGAAAAAAAATTGGAAGTCTAGTCATGCCTCTTCAGGTACTCCCCATTCCTGCATTGCGCCCATGTATTATTCCACCCACTTTAGAAATCAAGTACTTAACTTAATTTCCCTTTGCACCCCATGAATGAGGTATGGGATAGCTTCTCGCGTTGTTGTGAATTAACACGCTTTCTATTCTTAGATTCACAACTAACGGCACCTACTTATTTATCGACGAATGCGAACGTCACTGTTTTGAGAAGCTCTTACTAGACACGACGATTGAATCGACGCTTAATACTGCGAAGTTGCTGTCAAACAACATTCGAGGGGAGCCGACAATGAAAGAAAATTTTATTTATTTTTTTCTTTTAAGATGACTGGAGCCAGGTTTGAACCTGCGATTAGAAATCAAGTAATAATATCAAAACACCGAACGCGATCGTGGTCGTTCTGTATTTTTTAAAGATAAAACCATTCCTAACGCGATAATAAATACCTACAATTTGTATACTTGCAATTTTTATGTTTTTACTAAGGGTAAGGGTATATGTTAGTCAGTTTACCCGACTGAAACTTTCTATCTTATTTACCATATCTAACTTTTGCCTTATTCTATTTTGCCCATATCTTACTTTTGCCTTTTTTTTCTCTTACTTCCAGCTGGATGGGTCCCATTAGTTTTGCTCTGTTCGCCCCAGGTTATGATTTTAATACCACCATGGATTCAATACTTTACGCCCGTCACTGTCTACCCGAAAGCCAGCTGATACGTGACTATGTAACCTTTCACATCTACTTTCCCAACGATCATATGCCACCACAGCGATTACCTCTTAACGAAACGCAGGCCCTACAATGGCCCTACGACTGCGATCTTCCCCACGCTCCCTATGAAGATGTTCAACGTTCCGATATGTATAAGACAGAGAAAAATCTTACATATCCCATTAATGTGGGTCGCAATATAGCTCGAAAGGCAGCGAATACCTATTTTATATTTGCCTGTGATATTGAACTGTATCCCAACTTGGGTTTCATCGATCAATTCCTCAGCATGGCTGCCAACAATATTAGCTTAGTTGTAAGCCAAGGTAAGCCGCGCGTTTTCCCCTTGCCCGTATTTGAATTACAAAATAATGCCACCTTGCCGGATGACAAACGGCAATTGGTAGCAATGCTAAAAACCAAAATGGCCATACCATTTCATGAGTATATCTGCAAGACCTGCCACCTAGTACCGAAACAGGATAAATGGGTAAACGCCACCAACTTTACCATCGACACACTAGAGGTGTTTACAGTGGGCAAACGCCAAGACAAATTCGTCTATTGGGAACCTTTCTATGTCAGCGATAATATGGAGCCGGAGTTTGATGAACGCGTTACCTGGGAGGGACAATCGAATAAACGCATTCAAAACTATGCCATGTGTTTGCTAGACTATGAGTATCACATTTTACATCCAGCGTTTTTGGTGCACTCGCCGGGTATTAAACGTACCGTCAATAAGACACGCATGCGCTATGTGGCACCAATGAATCGAATAATAGCAAATAAAATTAAACCAGAATATAAGATATTATATGGGCAAAATAAAAAATGTAAGGTTTAGAAAAGAAACAAAAGAAAAGACAAACTAGGAAAAATTAAATTTTTGAATTCCCCTGTAAGCAAATTGTTGGGCGCTTTGGGTAATGCCTTGGCAGGAGGAGGAAGAGCCAGCCAGGTTTGATTCCCGGCATGGGATATTGTTAGGCTGTGACTGTAAATGAGAGTCGTTTGAAATTGCCGCAAATGGATAGGTGTTTGGTAGTATTATTATTAAACTGTTATGCTAATTTTTATATAATTACTATAGAAAAATATCTCTCTGTAATAATGTAGAAAAATAAAAAATTGTACAGTTAAAAGAATAAACAAAGAAAAACTATTTTTAATGTGGCATCCTTTTTTTTATGAATTATGAGCAGTAAGTATATAACAAATTAAAGAGTGCGACATTATTTGATTACATTTAAAAAGTAACAGTCGTTTTAGTAATAATTTAATAATGAACCAAAGAAATACTTCAAAAATGTAAGAAAAGTTGAACAACCACAGTACAACACATGATTTTGGGACTCAATTATGAGAACTGCACGTGAAAATAGCCCCAAGAAGAAGAAGTTCTACATCATTCGTTTTGTCAAGTTACATGCCAAAAAAATTTAATATCGATTTGAAGTTAGTAAGTAAAATATACGGGAATTTGTCACATTAATCGGACTAGTGTTTCTCGAGTTATGTCAAACAAAAGAGCCTAAAACTTGACAAATTCCCGTATACGATACTTACTATCTTTAAATCGATATTAAATTATTATGGCATGTTACTTGACAAAACGAATGATGCAGAACTTGTTCTTTTTGGGGCTACTTTCAAGTGCAGTTTTCAGAATTGAGTCCTAAATCAATGGGCTGAAAAATGTTGTACTGTGTAGTTTAAACCCCCGTATACGACATTCTACAATCGACTACATTCCTAACTACAAATCGATGGCTTAATATTAAAAGGGCGTATCTTGTATTTTTATGATATCGAGTTTTTGCATATTATTGTAATCGAAAGTAAAATACATGTTTCGTACAAAAAAATTTAGTTATGTTAATAAATAAAGAATTTGTAGAAATTGAAAAAGCCTTAACTGCCAAATAACGTACACAATCGTTCCAATTTTATTCAGTTTTTTACCTCCTACTGTAAAGTATAAAAAAATAAAATACGCCTTCTTCATTTTAAGTCATCGAAATATATTTGACAGCACTAACTGAAGAGACCAGAAAAATATATGACATTTTTTTTGTTTATTTTACTGATAACAAGTATTTATGAGTATTATGTCTTATTTATGGTGCTACTTTTTTAGTGTTACTGTAAACTTTAACTATTGCTTACTTTATCTTTAAATATGTGGCTTATATGTTAAAGGTCGTAAAACGATTGTCAACTTAACTAAGACAAATTTAACAATTGCTTAGAAATTATGTTATTGGATAACGGAGTGAATAAATATTACAAAGACCTTGACTCAAAATTGTAACATAAACCTTTGAACTTGGTGGCAATTAGAGTCGAACTGATTTGTTTAGACAAGAAAAATGTTGAAGAAATAATACATGATCGAAATAATGTATGATAAGCCCTTTTGCATTTCGGTTGAAGACATATTAAAATGAAGTTATCTATATAAATGTATATATCGTTGAAAAGGTCTAAGACTTAAGACCGTTAAGGAATCAAAACTCGGTTAAGCATTGACTGAGTTATTAGCTCATAAGTAAGGAAAGATTCGAAAAACCAATTTTTGAACCATAGCCAAGATTTTAAAGGTTGTTAGGGATCATTGGTTTATAGGGTCATGTTGCACTCGACCAGACCTGTAACGTGCACTAGGTCACTCCCCAAGTTCCTTTAATTTTTTTTATCTTGTCACAGTGTGTAATTATTATTTATGAGTTTTAAATATTAATAAATATTATTTTACCAGAAAATAAGAACAAATTGATACGGTAATGGCCTCCCCACCTGTAAGGACAGTGATGGAAATCTGGTCACGGATACGCAGAGTGTGCTGCACATATGGAGAGAACACTTCCAGCAACTGTTGGTTCCAGAAGGCAGCGCACGTGAAGTTATCACGCCAATTGTCGACGACGGCTTAGATTGCCCACCACCAAGTCAAGCCGAGGTAAGAAGAGCAATATCGCGGCTGAAAAACAACAAAGCAGCCGGTGCCGACGGTCTGCCCGCAGAGCTCTTCAAGTCCGGTGGCGAGGAGCTGATAACGAGCATGCACCAGCTCCTGCGCACGGTTTGGCTTAAAGAGTGCATGCCCGACGATTGGAATGTAAGCGTATTATGTCCTGTGCTGAAAAAAGGTGATCCAAGTGTGTGCTCAACTACCGCGGGATCAGCCTTCTACCCATCGCATATAAGGTCCTGTCGAGTGTGCTATGTGAAAGACTAAAGCCAGTGTTATCCAACCTGATCGTGCCTTATCAGTGTGGCTTTAGACCCGGAAAATCAACAACTGACCAGATTTTCACACTTCGGCAAATCCTGGAAAAGACCCAAGAGAAACAGATCGACACGTACCATCTTTTTGTCGACTATAAAGCTGCCTTCGACAGCCCGATACGGCAGAAATTACTCGATGCCATGGCTGAGTTTGGTATTCCAGCGAAGCTGATACGTCTTTGCGGAATGACGCTGACTGACACGAAGTCTTCAGTGAAGATTGGCAAGGACCTTACGGAGCCATTCTATACCAGACGAGGCCTAAAACAAGGCGACGGCCTATCGTGCGATCTCTTCAACATTGTGATGGAGATGATAATGAGAAAAGCTGCAGTAAACACGAGTGGCACTATATTCAACAAAAGCCACATGCTACTCGCGTACGCTGATGACGTAGACATCATCGGTCGAAAACTGCGGGATGTGACTGCAGCCTTCTCAGGTATACAGAAGGAATCAGCGAAAATGGGCCTAACGGTGAACGAGGACAAAACGAAGTTATTAGTTTCAACGAACAAAGAATCTACTCGTTTGGGAAACTGCGTGAACGTTGACAACTATAATTTCGAGGTGGTAGATAACTTTGTCTACCTAGGATCCGCCATCAATAAAGCAAATAATGTCAGCCTAGAAATTCGGAGAAGAATCCTGCTTGCAAATAAATGCTACTACGGACTAAGCAAGCGATTCAATGACAGAGCCCTCTCTCGACGAACAAAACTCCAGCTATACCAGATACTGGTTCTACCTGTCTTAATGTATGGCTCAGAATCCTGGGTTATGACTAGGGCGACCATTTTTCAGCACGAAAAAAACGGTTTTCAGTACTTAAAACAGCATGAAAAACCCTTGAAATAAGCACGATAGATTTTATATTCAGCATTTATAATTTTTTTTATTTATTGAAAAACAAACAAAAAACAATTTCACATCTATTAAAGAAGTAATAAAAAACAATCATTAAATTAACCAAATTATTCAATCGTGTATTCATACAAAGAAAGTAATTTTTAAACCAAAAAAAAAAATTCTTAAAGTGAGATTATACCTTGGTCAATGTCACAATTACAATTAAGCACTAAGTGCATTTTTAAATTTTCCAAAGTGAAACTTTTACGCTGGTTTGTAAAAAAATTTCCATATGTAGAAAAAAAGCGATCCTCGTCACACGATGAAACGGGAGCGTATTTAAAAAATGTTGATTCAGCAGGCGAATATTTTCCCATAAACGCACTTGTTGTTTTGTATTTTTTAAAAATAATATTGTTGATTTCCACAAAGCCAGGATTTCGCGCAAGAACTGCAGTCATTTTTTTAAAATAATTTGTATCAGATGTTTTTCTATAGCATGTTGAATTGGTTTTACTGTTTCCAAGCTTTCATTCAATGGCAATCCGCTTGACTCAATTTTTGTGATGGCATGCCAGATGCACTTAAAGTTTATTTTTATGAAGGAAAAGTCGGATTTCAAATTAGAAAGAACCTCTTTGCTTTATCGCAATGCTTCAGAATCATTTTCGTTAAACTCTTGAATGACTTCACTTATGTCTTCCAAATAATTAGTATAATACTCCGCTGCTTCCAACCACGTTCCTCATCGTGTCGTTATTGGTTAAGGTTATAGAGGCACATTAGGTTTCATTAGTTTAAATTTTTGTTTTCGATAAGGCGCCTGAAAACTATAGTAATATATAACGAATCGAACGATCTAAGCTATCGATAAAAATATTGCAATTACAAAATCTTGAACACAGGCTGTGTGTAAAATAAGAGGATAGTTTGCAAATTGAATTCTACCTGTCATATTTTTATGAACCGCAAGGGATTGTGATATGTAAAAATATTCAATTGATGTAAACATATCTTATCAAAATGTATCAAAAATTTAAATAAGGGCAAAAACAGCATGAAAAAGCACAAACCTTTTAAATAAGCAAGATCGCTTGAAATCGTTAAATTAAGCAGCATCAGCAATATTCAGCATGTGCTGAAAATTGGTCGCCCTAGTTATGACACAAGCGGATGAATCGGTTCTGGCGGTATTCGAGAGAAAAATACTCCGTAAAATATATGGGCCCATCATCGTTAACGGAGAGTATCGGCGTCGTATGAATCATGAGCTGTACGAGCTGTACACTGACATTGACGTGGTCAAACGCATTAAGGTGCAACGGCTGCGCTGGCTAGGTCATGTTGTACGCATGGATGAAAATGCTCCAGCTCGAAAAGTCTTCGACAATGAACTCGATGGACGGCGCAGAAGAGGGCGACCAAAACTCCGTTGGAAAGACCAGGTTACTGAGAACCTTACAGAACTCGGTGTGACTAACTGGAGAAGAAGCGCAGAAGATCGAGGCGCTTATAATATTTTTCTACGTGCGGTATATAATCCACTGGGATTGCATAGAAGTACCAGCTAAGTAAGTAAGTAAGAGTTTTAAATATACTCTTCAATGATAATGATTAATTTTGAGTAATATTAAAAAAAAAATCTGGCCATAATCATTATTTTTGAGCAGACAAACTTAAATTCAAAAATTTTGATTACACAAGGCAACAAAATCGAAAATTTTCATACTCTTCAAAAACCACTATTAAATTCAATGGAGAGGTTTATTTAAAAAAAATTTTAAGTAAAATAACGAATTTTTTTTAGATGTTTCTCCTCATACTTAATGATAACTCAAACAGGGTTAATCCAATATAATTTAAATAAACTTAGAAAAATATAGATATACATAGTCTTTAATCCGTTTAATCCTTTAATATTGCGTTGCAATCGATTCAGTAGTTTCAGAGTTATAATAAAAAATTGAAGCAAAAAAAAAAATATTTATTACTTGAAAATAGCAAATTTTTTTTTTAAAAAATTAATGTTTTATTAAAAAAAATCGAAAACGGCAAAAAAATTTCAGATTGCTTTATAGCAAAGACAAATGTAATAGCAACAAGATGAGATATCGATTGATTGATTTCGAATGTATTCGCAATTAAGTGAATTCGCTCGTTTTCACAAAATTTTGGTTTCTATTGGGGTAGTTGTTAATTTTCCAAAAATAGGTTATTTTGTATAGGAGGTATCTGAAGGGGTCGGCCGATATAATCCATATTCATTCCTGAGTCAAATTTCAATAGTCTTATATTTTGCACAAAATATGACCGAATTAAGTGTACCTACAAAAAACGCATGTAAAACTATGGTAGTGAATTCGTTCATGTGTATGGGCGGTATCAGAAGGGGTGTGGCAAATGCTTCGGTTTTCTCAGTATTTATCTAATATTAGAAGATAGTTAAATGGACCAAATTCAAATATTCTCGAGTTGTACGTTTGGAAGATATAGAAGAAATAATAATATTACGATAATAGGTCATTTTGTCTGGGAGGTACCAGAAGGGGTCAACATATCTAGACCATATTCATTCCTGAGTCAACTTTTTGTTAGCCTACAACTAACCCAAAATTTGACTGAATTCAGTGTACTTAAAAAGTTATGTATATAAAACTATAAGGGTTAATTTAGTCATTTGTATGGGAGGTACCAGAAATGGTTTGTCAAATGGTTGGGTTTTCTGAGGTATTGCTCCTCTCACAAGATTAATTCTCTAATCACATTTTATTAACCCCCAGGTGTCCGTTTTGACGTTATGGGAGAAATATTAATTTTGCAAAAATAGGTCATTTTGTATGGTAGGTACCTAGAGTATACAAACATTCGACTTATTCGAAACCCCGGTTTCGGTTTTATTCAAAATTTACATTATATCAAAAAACTCGGTTTTGGAATCCTTAATTAAAAAAAACGGGTAAACCGGTTTATTTCGGGTTATTGCATTGTGCACAAAAATAAGAAAAAATATAACTCTTACGACGAATTTAATTTAGAAATGTTAAAAATTTCGGTTTAACCTAAAATGGATTTTGAAATAGGTCCGAAAAAACTATGTTTCATATCGTTTTAGAGCATTTTCGATACCAGACGTTCTTAATGAAATTATACGATGATTTTTTTTGTGGAACATTATAACTCTAATAAGGTCCCAAAATATACATGGAAAACAACAACACGAAATTTAATCGTTTTTTGGGGCCTAACTTCATATTTGTATACCCTTCACCATGCGCATGAACAGAGTGAAGGGTATATTAATTTTGTTCTTCCATTTGTAACGCCCATAAGGAGGCGTGGTAAGTATGACAATGTATATATATAAATGATCAGCATCGAAATCTGAGTCGATTTAAAGATGACCGTCTGTCCGTCCATCTGTTTGTCCCCGCGATTACAGCTGCAGTTTAAGAGATATCGAGATGAAATTTGGAATGTAAGCTTCTATCCTCAAAGCGGAGGTTAAGTTCTAAGATGAGCCCGATCGGTCAAAAAATACTTCCACCTCCCATACAAACTACCCCTTTTTGGGGTCTGTCCCTGCGATTACAGCCATAGTTTAAGGGCAATGACGCTGAAATTATGTACACTAAGCAGAGGTTGAGTAGTAAGATGAGACCGATCGGTCAAAAACTTCTCTCACCTCTCATACAAAATGAATCTTTTCGGGGGTGTCCGTATGTCAGTCCCCGCGATTACAGTAGTAACTTAAGAGCAATCGAGCTGAAATATTGTATGCAAGCTTTTCTACTCTAAGCGGAGGTTGAGTATTAAAATGAGACCGATCGGTCAAAAACTCCCTTTTTGGGGTTTGTTCCTGCGATTCCAGCCGTATTTAAAGAGGTATATAGCTGACAGACTGATTGATTTCTCTGCGGCAAGAAATATGGTAGTTTGCAGCACTAGATTTGACCATAAAAATATTCATAAGGCAACATGGTTATCTCCAGATCAATTGACAAGGAATCAGATTGATCATGTGGTAGTCGATGGAAGGCACGCATCGAGTGTTCTGGACGTACGAGTGATTAGGGGTGCGAACATTGACTCCGATCACTTCCTTACCGCAGTTAAGGTACGCACAAGGCTAAGCATGGCGAAAAACGTACGTAACCAGGCACAACGAAAACTGGACATCGGTAAACTGCGGACCACAGAGGTAGCAAACGCCTACTCCAACCACCTAACTCAACTGCTGCGGAATGCTCCAACCCCTGACAATATAACCTCGCAGTGGCAAAATATAGCCGACTCCTTAGAACGGGCTGCGAGAAGCGTACTTGGGTACTCAAAGCCGTCTCAAGAAGATGCCTGGTACGATGATGAATGTCGCAATGCCACGAGAGAGACGGTTGCTGCATACAGGGCGAAACTGCAGCCAATGGCAACGCGAGCTGTTCGTGAACGGCACAGGGAGAAGAGACGACAGGCAACGCGTCTTTTTAGAAGAAAAAAGAAGGAGCTGAAGAAGAGGCAGGACGAGTGCACTGAGTTGCTCCGAAGTAGAGGGGAAGCCCGAAAATTCTACAAGAGAGTGAAAGCGAGAATGCGTGGAACAGGGTTGCCCTCCTGCAAGGACAGCGATGGTCAGCTAGTGACGGACCCGGATAACGTTCTGAAGATATGGAGAGATCACTTTAGAAATTTACTGGATACTGACACCACTCCAGAAGACCCCGCTCCAATCCATGACGATGGTATTAACTGTCCACCTCCGAGCCAGAGCGAGATACGTATGGCCATCTCCCGCCTTAAAAACAACAAAGCTGCTGGAGCCGATGGTCTCCCTGCTGAATTGTTTAAGGCTGGCGGGGAGGAGCTGATTAGGAGCATGCATCAGCTCATGGAGAACATCTGGCAAGAGGAGAGCATGCCCGGGGATTGGAGTCTCAGTCTGTTATGTCCCATATACAAGAAAGGAGATCGTAGTGAATGTAAGAACTACCGTGGAATAAGCCTATTACCAATTGCGTACAAGGTCCTTTCAAGCATATTGTGTGAACGTCTAAAGCCAATTGTAGAAAAACTAATTGGACCATATCAGTGCGGCTTTAGACCTGGCAAATCTACGACGGATCAAATATTCACCTTACGACAAATCCTGGAAAAAACCCATGAAAAGCAGATCGACACCTACCACCTCTTTGTCGACTACAAAGCTGCCTTCGACTCTCCGATAAGGAATAGGCTTTATGAGGCCATGTCTGAGTTTGGTATTCCTGCAAAGCTGATTCGACTTTGCAAATGTACCTTAGACAACACCAAATCCTCGGTTAAGATTGGTAAGAAAGAGGTCTCAGGCAGGGCGATAGCCTGTCCTGTACACTATTTAACATAGTTATGGAGAAGGTGATGAGAAAGGCTGGTATCAACATGTCTGGCACCATATTCCACAAAAGCCACATGCCACTAGCCTACGCCGATGATATAGATATCATTGGCCGAAATCTGCGGGATGTTACTGCAGTTTTCTCATCGCTAGAAAAGGAGTCAGCAAAAATGGGTTTAGCGGTCAACGAGGACAAAACAAAAATAATGATTTCGACGAACAAAGAGTCCTCTCGATGGGGACGCACCGTGAACGTTGACAATTATTGTTTTGAGGTAGTCGACGAATTTACCTACCTCGGATCTTCCGTCAACAAGATGAATAATGTCAGCCAAGAAATTAAACGGAGAATAGTGCTAGCCAATAGATGTTTCTACGGACTTCGGCAGCACTTTAGTAACACCACCTTCTCTCGGAATACTAAGAAACAGCTATACCAGGTGCTTATCTTACCTGTTCTGTTGTATGGTGCCGAATCATGGGTGCTTACTACAACGGACATACAAAACCTGGGAGTATTCGAGAGAAAAGTACTCCGAAAAATATATGGACCTATCTGTGTCGAAGGCCAGTTTCGCCATCGGATGAACCATGAGCTGTATGAGCTTTACCACGACATCGACGTAGCTAAAAGAGTCAGAATTCAACGACTTTGATGGCTGGGACATGTTGCCAGGATGGATGTGAATGCTCCAGCGAGAAAGGTGTTTGAAGGCGAACCTGAAGGACGGCGCAGAGCAGGGAGACCCAAACTCCGTTGGAAGGACCAAGTGGTAGGCGATGTGCCATCATCTGGTAGAACTAACTGGAGAACACACGCAGAAGACCGAAGCGTGTGGAATTCTTTATTACTTCAGGCCTCAAATTTATGAACTACGTTTCGTAAATTGTAATTGGCCACTTAAGTAAAGTAAGTATATAGCTGACATTTTGTACGCAAGATTCAATATCTAAGCGGAGGCTACTTTCTAAGATAAGCAATGTCGGTCCAAAACTACTCCCACCTCCTATTCAAATTTCCTTTTTTGGGGTGTCCGCGTAACTGCCCCCGCGATTATATGTTAGGATATATTGAGCTGAAATTGTAATTATGTAAGCTTTAATCCTATAATAGGAGCTTACGTTGTAAGATGAGCAATATCAGACGAATACTTCTCCCACCTTCCATACAAACTCCCCTTTTTGGGGGTGTCCGTCTGTATGTCCCTATAGTTTATGAGCTTTCGGGCTGAAATTTGGTACGTAATCTTCTGTCCAGAAGCAGGGGTTAAGTTGTAAGATAAGCATAATCGGATTTAAACTACTCCCATAAACTTATCGGTAAATCGAAAAAAAAAACGATACAAAATTATTGACAAAATGGATATGTGAAGCTAAAAGTAACGTCCACTTCTCACCAACTCCCCTGTTTTGTGGTACAAAGTTTAATAAATTATAGTTGTATTGCAAATAACCATTTTTACCACCATTTTTTCAAATGGTATAGGGTATCTGAGCTTCGGCATAGCCAAAGATAACCGCCTTACTGGTTATATTTATTAGGATATATTTGCAAAATGCAATAAGACCCCAAATGTTTGTGTAACTATAGACCCCCAAAAAATGTTGGGATATAATTACACAAAAATTGTGGGGCCTATTGTCGCGTTTTTGGGGTCCAATTTCGAGCCAGGCCAAATATTGTTGGGGTCTAATTTCCTTCGGCAAAGAAAAAGCATTGAAAGAGGTAATAAACTAACCTCTAATAAACTTAATTAACTTGTATAGCATCTTGTATAAATTCCCCCATTAGTTTGAAGTAGTGTGCTCTTTTTGTCGGGTTTAAGTTGATGATTTTTTAGGCGATGTTTAATAATAGGAATCATATATTTTGTTTGAAAGTTTGTTGTAGTTAAATTTTTATTTTGGCCGATTTTTTATTTTCATTTGGGTGATTTTTAATTTTTATTTTTGGGTGATTTTGGGGTCTAATTTTATTTTCACTTTGGGGTGTATTTTCATAAGTTAGAGGGTAAAGCGATGGGAGCAAATTTTATAAAAAAATTATTTTTGTATGGGAGCCTCCTTAGGTGGTAATTTAAATTTTAACACACTAGGGGGGGGGGGGGGATTCCAAGGTAGTTGCGGTCCTTGTTGTGGATTTTTTCCCTTCCCCACCATTTTTGACCACGATGCGTAGACAATGGCCTCCACGTAATTTTTTTAATTTAAATGTTGTAATAAATCTTTTTAAATCTATTGATCCATTGATTCATAAATCTATTGATACTATGGAATATTTAAACTTATTTCAAATCAATCACTAAGTCAACAAAGTTACCGTTGCTTTGCGCCTTTAACATTGTTAAATGCAACAACATAATGTTTAATAATAACCAACCATATGGTTGTTGTTACGCACATGGAACAAAATGTATTTGTTTGATATTTAAGAAAATATACACAAAAAACAACATAATGTCAATATTAACGCAGTTATACAAAGATATTAAACAAACATCGAACTAAATATTTAAAATGAAGTTGACAAAAGTTGTGTTTTTGAAGCTACGAGTCTTAAAGTCAAATAACACATTTCAATATTATACGACTGTGGAAAAAGAATTATGATTTTAGTCTGATATAATAATCTAAAGACGATAACACAAAACGGAAAAGAACATATTAGAAAAAAACGTCTACTCGATTTAGAAAACTAGTTAAAAGTTTTCTGTGCTCTCACCTACAAAAATATGTATCATAAATTGCAAAGTCGTTTACATATACGCAATCCGTATGTGTCTCCGCGAAGAATTGCTACGTTTATTATAATTTGTCTAGTTATTGGATTGTTCTATGTGTTGATCCAGCATAGAGTTGAAATAATTGAGCTCAGTTCATCAGATTTTGTGAAAAATAATGATAACGAAGTTAGTGATGTAGTGGAAGATGCAATTGAACCATATCATTTCGCAGACGATGAGATTAGTTTGCACAATTCAAAATTGAAATCGTTGTTGAGGTGTCATGATCAACACTTGGTGATGGAGACGGTGCAACACGGAGATTATTGGGTATTGAAGAATTTAATACGTGGCACACTTAGTAAAGATATCGGTTGTGCTGACACCATTACCTATACGACAAATGGGGATTATACGTATATGAGACATTTGGCAACGTTGGTTACGCGGTAAGTAGTAAATCTAAAATTAAAAAAATAAAATTAAAATTAAAATTAAAATTGAAATTGAAATTAAAATTAAAATTAAAATTAAAATTAAAATTAAAATTAAAATTAAAATTAAAATTAAAATTAAAATTAAAATTAAAATTAAAATTAAAATTAAAATTAAAATTAAAATTAAAATTAAAATTAAAATTAAAATTAAAATTAAAATTAAAATTAAAATTAAAATTAAAATTAAAATTAAAATTAAAATTAAAATTAAAATTAAAATTAAAATTAAAATTAAAATTAAAATTAAAATTAAAATTAAAATTAAAATTAAAATTAAAATTAAAATTAAAATTAAAATTAAAATTAAAATTAAAATTAAAATTAAAATTAAAATTAAAATTAAAATTAAAATTAAAATTAAAATTAAAATTAAAATTAAAATTAAAATTAAAATTAAAATTAAAATTAAAATTAAAATTAAAATTAAAATTAAAATTAAAATTAAAATTAAAATTAAAATTAAAATTAAAATTAAAATTAAAATTAAAATTAAAATTAAAATTAAAATTAAAATTAAAATTAAAATTAAAATTAAAATTAAAATTAAAATTAAAATTAAAATTAAAATTAAAATTAAAATTAAAATTAAAATTAAAATTAAAATTAAAATTAAAATTAAAATTAAAATTAAAATTAAAATTAAAATTAAAATTAAAATTAAAATTAAAATTAAAATTAAAATTAAAATTAAAATTAAAATTAAAATTAAAATTAAAATTAAAATTAAAATTAAAATTAAAATTAAAATTAAAATTAAAATTAAAATTAAAATTAAAATTAAAATTAAAATTAAAATTAAAATTAAAATTAAAATTAAAATTAAAATTAAAATTAAAATTAAAATTAAAATTAAAATTAAAATTAAAATTAAAATTAAAATTAAAATTAAAATTAAAATTAAAATTAAAATTAAAATTAAAATTAAAATTAAAATTAAAATTAAAATTAAAATTAAAATTAAAATTAAAATTAAAATTAAAATTAAAATTAAAATTAAAATTAAAATTAAAATTAAAATTAAAATTAAAATTAAAATTAAAATTAAAATTAAAATAAAATTAAAATTAAAATTAAAATTAAAATTAAAATTAAAATTAAAATTAAAATTAAAATTAAAATTAAAATTAAAATTAAAATTAAAATTAAAATTAAAATTAAAATTAAAATTAAAATTAAAATTAAAATTAAAATTAAAATTAAAATTAAAATTAAAATTAAAATTAAAATTAAAATTAAAATTAAAATTAAAATTAAAATTAAAATTAAAATTAAAATTAAAATTAAAATTAAAATTAAAATTAAAATTAAAATTAAAATTAAAATTAAAATTAAAATTAAAATTAAAATTAAAATTAAAATTAAAATTAAAATTAAAAAAAAATTAAAATTAAAATTAAAATTAAAATTAAAATTAAAATTAAAATTAAAATTAAAATTAAAATTAAAATTAAAATTAAAATTAAAATTAAAATTAAAATTAAAATTAAAATTAAAATTAAAATTAAAATTAAAATTAAAATTAAAATTAAAATTAAAATTAAAATTAAAATTAAAATTAAAATTAAAATTAAAATTAAAATTAAAATTAAAATTAAAATTAAAATTAAAATTAAAATTAAAATTAAAATTAAAATTAAAATTAAAATTAAAATTAAAATTAAAATTAAAATTAAAATTAAAATTAAAATTAAAATTAAAATTAAAATTAAAATTAAAATTAAAATTAAAATTAAAATTAAAATTAAAATTAAAATTAAAAATTAAAAATTAAAAATTAAAAATTAAAAATTAAAAATTAAAAATTAAAAATTAAAAATTAAAAATTAAAAATTAAAAGTTAAAAATTAAAAATTAAAAATTAAAAATTAAAAATTAAAAATTAAAAATTAAAAATTAAAAATTAAAAATTAAAAATTAAAAATTAAAAATTAAAAATTAAAAATTAAAAATTAAAAATTAAAAATTAAAAATTAAAAATTAAAAATTAAAAATTAAAAATTAAAAATTAAAAATTAAAAATTAAAAATTAAAAATTAAAAATTAAAAATTAAAAATTAAAAATTAAAAATTAAAAATTAAAAATTAAAAATTAAAAATTAAAAATTAAAAATTAAAAATTAAAAATTAAAAATTAAAAATTAAAAATTAAAAATTAAAAATTAAAAATTAAAAATTAAAAATTAAAAATTTTTAATTAATTACTAAAAATATTTAATTTAAAATTAATGGCTAAAAATAAGTTTTATATTTTAAAGTTTATTTTAATATATTTTTTTAAATCATTTTCATTTTTATGTTACCAGCTGGATGGGTCCCATTAGCTTTGCCTTATATGCCCCTGGTTATGATTTCGTGGGCACCATGTACTCCATACAATATGCCCGCCATTGTCTGGCCGAGAGTGATGCCATACGCGACTATGTTACGTTCCATATTTATTTTCCCAATAATCACATGCCAGCAAATCTTTTGCCTATCTCAGAACAGGAAGCCCTCCAATGGCCCTACGATTGCCTAGAGATGGAGCCACCCTATGAAAACATTGATGTGTCTGACATGTACAGAAGGACCACGAATCTCACATACCCTATTAACGTGGCACGCAATATAGCCCGAAAGGCAGCAAATACATATTTTATTCTAGCTGCCGATATTGAAATTATCCCCAGTGTGGGGCTCATTGAACAATTTCTTGATATGGCGGTGAATAATATAAACTTGGTTAAGAATGATGAGGGACCTCGAGTGTTCCCTATGCCGCTGTTCGAATTGGATGAAGTGGCTACGCTACCCAGCAGCAAAGAGGATTTAGTGTTAATGTTAAAAGTAGGTTTTGCAATACCCTTCCATATGAATATCTGTGACGTTTGTGATGAGGTGCCCGAACAGGACGAATGGCTGCTGTTGAATGCCACCACTTCTCTGGAGGTTGTAACGGTGGGTAAACGCTACGACAAATTAGCCCATTGGGAACCGTTTTATGTGAGTAACAATAAAGAGCCTGACTTCGACGAACGGATAACCTGGGAGGCTCAAGTCAGTAAACGAATACAAAATTATGCCATGTGTTTGTTGAACTACGAGTATCATGTACTGCATCCGGCATTTTTGGTACATGCGCAGACTATTCGGACAATGGGACCAACACCGGAGCGCATGGAAAAGAAAGAAGAAACGATGGCATTTATTACACAGAAAATCATGCCCGAATATCGTTTACTATATGGCGAGGATGCAAACTGTACGGTCTAGGGGGAACTTTGGGGTGTTCGATGTAGTTTTAGTTTAGTTTTAAGGGAGGGCGATCGAAAATGTATGAAAAAAAGTTATGTTTGTTATTTAATAAAATATAAAATGAAAAAGAGTTTTATTTTACTTATACAACGTCATCATATGGTAATACACAAAGATATGTATGTAAAACTATAAGGTTATATTCGGTCATTTGTATGGGAGGTACCGGTAGGGGAGTAAAAAATGTTTTGATTTTCTGACGTTTGACCTACTAATAGAAGAGAAATAAAACTGACGAGATTAAAATATCCCGTAGTTTTCGCTTAGAAGCTATGGGAAATGTAATAATTGTAATAAAAAACCAGTACAGAAATTTCAGTCAGGTAAACTGACTGATAAATACCATCACCCAATATAAGATATTGTTGAAGTCTTGAGTTATTGAAATTAATAGACTTTTAATTTAAATAAAATTCTTATGTAGAATTTTTCCCCTGCTGGTGGTGCAAAACTTGACTTATTTGTATAGGAGGTATAGGGAACGGATTAGAATTTTTGTGAGAAATATTAATTTTACAAAAAAAAGTTATTTTGATAGGGGGTGAATCAATACAGTCTTTTTCATTCCTGACTCAAATTTTCATATGCACAACTTACGAAAAATTTGACTGAATTCAACGTATTTACTAAAAAGATATGTATGTAAGACTATGGGAGTGAGTTCGGCCCTTTGTATGGGAGGTACCAGAAGGGGTGTGTCAAATAGTTGGGTTTTCTGGGGTTTTGCCTCCTATAACAACATAAATTAATCGACCAATTTTCATTACCCCCCAAGGGTCCGTTTGGAAGTTATGGAAGAAATATTAATTTTCCAAAAATAGGTCATTTTGTATGGCAAGTACCAGAAGGCGTTAACCGATATAGTCCATATTTATTCCCTAGTCCCATTTTCATAAGCGAACATCATACTCAAAATTTTAGTGAGTTCAGTATACTTACAAAAAAGATATGTTTGGCAGACTATGGGGGTGAGTTCGGTCATTTGTATGGGAGGTACCAGAAGGGGTGTGTCAAATAGTTAGGCTCTCTGAGGTTTTGCCTCCTATAACAAAATAAATTAATCAACCAGTTTTCATTACCCCCAAGAGTCCGTTTGGAAGTTATGGGAGAAATATTAATTTTCCAAAAATAGGTCATTTTGTATGGGAGGTACCAGAAGGCATTGACCAATATAGTTCATATTTATTCCTGAGTCCCATTTTCATAAGTGAACATCATACTCAAAATTTATTTACAAAAAATATATGTATGTAAAACTATAAGGGTCAATTAGGTCATTTGTATGGGAGGTACCAGAAGGGGTATGGCGAAGGTTTCGGTTTTCTTAGAGTTTGTCTACTTTTGAAAGATAAATAAACTGACCAAATTTAAATATCCTACGATCGTCCGTTTGGAAGTTATAAAAGAAATATAAATTATCCAAAAATATGTAATTTTGTATGGGAGGTACCAGAAAGGGTGGAGCTTTTTTGCTCATTTACAATCCGATCCGTTAAGATTTACTCGAGTTATTCTGCTGACCAGCCATCCAGCCAGCCTTGACTGCATTTCGGGTAATTACAAAAAAGTTATAAGTGTGAAACTATGAGGGTGAATTAGGTAATTTGAATGGGTGGTACCAGAAAAGGGGGGTGGCGTACCGGATTTGCTCCTTATATTCCCCTAAGTGAGATCTTTATAAGTGTTTACTTTGTGTAGAATTTCACTAGTGTACAAACAAAAAAAATAGGCAAATAAAACTTTGGGGGTGAATTCGGACATTTGTATGGAGAGGTACCGCAAGGGGCAGGCTGAAGTCGTACATATTCATTGGTGAGTCAGATTTTCATAAGTCTTTACTATATGCAAAATTTTGACTGAATTCAGTGCAGTTTTAAAAGAGATATATATGTAAAACTATGAGGGTGCATTCGGTCATTTGTATGGTTGGTACCAGAAAGGGTGGAGAAAATGGTTACGGTTTTTAAGGGTTTACTTGCTATTGTAGGGTTATGAAGCTGACCAAAAATTATGTATATCCCTATTATTGTTTTGGAAGTTATGTGAGAAATATTAATTTTGAAAATTAGGTAATTTTGTATGGGTGGTACCAGAAGGGGTGGGTCTATTCCGCATACTTGCAGTCCCACTACTACATTTTGGAAAAATCAACACTGACACATTTTCATTAGCATCAGTGAAGGTTTACTCGGATTATCCAGCACATCAGCCAGTTGTACAGAAGGTCCCCTCATACTTGGGCTTCAACTCGTCTCCTTTATTGCATTAAATTTTCTCTTGTATCAAATTATATGTAACTAAAACCCACTTTTTATTGAGAATATTTTCAGATATACATAAAACACAATAACTCAGCGATAAAAACTACGAACCCCAAACCCATACCACTTAGCAATATTACCCAAATCCAAAAGAAGTCATTTGCTCTAAAGGCTGCATGTTTTCTTGTAGGATTTGGATCACGTAATGATATCTGTTTCAATTTCAACATATCCGAGAAGGTACTCCGGTCCCAGGCCGTCCGTAAACCAAGATCATGGCAGCGATGTATAAGATAGTTCAGGGGTTCTTTGAGGGGTGAGTTAAGAGGTAAGACAATACCAAATTGCAACATCGTTAAATAATACATAGCTGCGGGAGCATGGAAAGCTTTTTGCGAATGAAACTTCTGTTTGAGATCCAACATTTGCCAACTGGGTGTTGTCATGAAATACGCGTATGAAGTATTGAAATGATTGCGTTGCTCCACAACATACGTGATGTTTGGATGATATCTGATAGCCCTGGCAGCGCTACTTGAATTGTCTATTGTAGTGACTTCTCCGGAGTACATAAGTATTTTAACGTTGCTTTGTAATAGATCATCATATGTATAGATTTGTGGGTGATACGGCGGAGAGGTGATCAAGGTGTTCATATTGCTAGCGAAAAAGGAATTGAAATTCAATCCCACCAATGCTATCAATAAGTACATGATTCGTAGATTAGTCCTTGCCGATGTTCTTGTGGCAAATGGCAAACCCAATACTCCAGGAAATGTTGTACTACAGACAATGACACAAAGACGCTGTAAGTAACCGCCGGCAAAGTAATCCATTAGTGAGAGCGCTATAGATAACACCAGACAGCTGATTAGTACACATTTGAAGAAAGCTCCAGTTAAGAGTTGCACAAATATCTCTCTATTTGTTAGAGGTTTAGCCCGTGGCACCATCAACACATAGTCGCTAATTTCATAGGTATCTGTCATAATTTCCCCATAATTATCGAACTCATTTTCTACAGTCATAGGTATGTCCAACTGTTGCTGTATAACCATTTGGGTAATCTCAGAGTAATATGTAATCTCACCCAATTTGAAGGAAGAATGCATTTCAAATGAGGCATTGTAACGTTCGCCAAATAGCAGTATTAAACGAGCCACATTACCATTTATATGCAAGTGACCTTTGGAATCCTCAAAGAGTAGATTACTGGGGGGTAATTGGTCAGGTAGGGTTATTAAGGTAATATTGTGCATATTATGCCAATGTATGGGAAAGTATTTAAAGTTGTCTATGTTAGCATCTCCTTCAAGGTGGTGAACATACCAATGGTAGTAGGGATATGGTTGAAGTATGTAATACTGCCGAGACATCTCATCACTGGCAGTAGTAAGAAAGTGCAACAGTACATTTGTCATGTTATACAAGTGACAAAGAGACGCTAACTGCAATGTGAACTGCTGCCTCTGCAAAAGATTTATATCCACAGCTATCAGCAAAATTCTTGTCTGCCTTATATAATTAAGAGTCTCTGCTGCCGTTTCGAGTTTTTTGTCAACCAAATTGTTATACACTACAAGCACTGTCAATATATTCGTATTAAATAACCGCTTGTAGGTGAATTTTCTGCCTTCTTGCAAAATAACTTTAGGCCTTCTTAGCTGATATATCATCTCCAATTGGTAATTCTTTGAGAACACTCTTTGATGTATGATTAGTATACTCTCATATGGCTTTTCTTTGTGAATATTATCCAATAAGTTAAGATAAAAATCCACATTTGCACTGGTGGTGTGGGTGTTGCTGATATTAATTATGCTGCACTGATATTGTAATATTATAAACGCCAGTGGACAAATAATGATTGGAATAGCTCGAGGCGATAGCAACATTGTGACTGAGTAACTGAGCTATGTTACCATCGTCGGTGATATGTATAACTATAAGACAAAACATCATAAATCATGGACGTTCGTACATTCAGTGTCAAATGTATGACAAATATAGGAAATGACTTAGTAAATGTTTAAATGGCTTTTTAGGAAATTATTCGACATCGTTTAGTTCCTACGTCATCGCCATTGAAAGGAGGAACAAGCTTATAGGTGCAAAGTCACGGAAGTTGAAAGACATATTCAGGTGTTTTAAACGAAATGCCAAAGTGAGTGCACAAATGCATTCTTATTGTTGAGTTAAAGAAATTGATGGTAATTTTATTACGTAAGATATTTTAAGAGGGAAAAACTAATACATCTGAAAAGTTATGGAAAATCGGAGTACTGCAAGAATTGACGCATTTAGGCAAAAAAGGTCATGGCTTTTAATAACTACCCTAGGCAGTTATATTTGAATATTTGCAAAATTTCTATTTTTAGCTAAGTTGTGGAGAAAAATTGGGAATAGTTAAAATTTGATCCTGTTATAAATTGGTTAAGAGCAAAACTTTCCAATCAGCCGTTCTAACCTAAGACCAATATAGTAAAAGTTAGTACATGTAACATAAAGTCTAGTAGAAAGTGAAAATAACATATAGAATAAAAAGTGGATAGTGTTGAAATATACCCAATGTAGAATAAGAATAAGGGCATTACTAATACAGAAAAGAAGAGCTAAAAGAGAATTTAAACGAGAGAATAAGTAAGAAAGAAAGAGGTGTAATATAAGATGGAATATAGACGATAACAAATTGGAAACAAAAACAACAACAACAAAATATAATAGAGAGATAAACGAAAACGTAATTATAATTATTTTCGTCTATGCCGAATCAAAGAAACCCATCAGAATTTTAAAGACGGCGACATAACCATTTAAATATCTGCACTTGTTTAACTTTGAGGAGTTTGTATGAGAGGAAGATTGCTTTTAAACTTTGGCTGTCATCACGGAGTCTGACGGACATTTTTAAATTAAAAACTAAAATGTAGGAACTTAGAAAGAGCTAACAGGTAAAAGGTAACAGGTAAAAGGTAAAAGGTAAAAGGTAAAAGGTAAAAGGTAAAAGGTAAAAGGTAAAAGGTAAAAGGTAAAAGGTAAAAGGTAAAAGGTAAAAGGTAAAAGGTAAAAGGTAAAAGGTAAAAGGTAAAAGGTAAAAGGTAAAAGGTAAAAGGTAAAAGGTAAAAGGTAAAAGGTAAAAGGTAAAAGGTAAAAGGTAAAAGGTAAAAGGTAAAAGGTAAAAGGTAAAAGGTAAAAGGTAAAAGGTAAAAGGTAAAAGGTAAAAGGTAAAAGGTAAAAGGTAAAAGGTAAAAGGTAAAAGGTAAAAGGTAAAAGGTAAAAGGTAAAAGGTAAAAGGTAAAAGGTAAAAGGTAAAAGGTAAAAGGTAAAAGGTAAAAGGTAAAAGGTAAAAGGTTAAAGGTAAAAGGTAAAAGGTAAAAGGTAAAAGGTAAAAGGTAAAAGGTAAAAGGTAAAAGGTAAAAGGTAAAAGGTAAAAGGTAAAAGGTAAAAGGTAAAAGGTAAAAGGTAAAAGGTAAAAGGTAAAAGGTAAAAGGTAAAAGGTAAAAGGTAAAAGGTAAAAGGTAAAAGGTAAAAGGTAAAAGGTAAAAGGTAAAAGGTAAAAGGTAAAAGGTAAAAGGTAAAAGGTAAAAGGTAAAAGGTAAAAGGTAAAAGGTAAAAGGTAAAAGGTAAAAGGTAAAAGGTAAAAGGTAAAAGGTAAAAGGTAAAAGGTAAAAGGTAAAAGGTAAAAGGTAAAAGGTAAAAGGTAAAAGGTAAAAGGTAAAAGGTAAAAGGTAAAAGGTAAAAGGTAAAAGGTAAAAGGTAAAAGGTAAAAGGTAAAAGGTAAAAGGTAAAAGGTAAAAGGTAAAAGGTAAAAGGTAAAAGGTAAAAGGTAAAAGGTAAAAGGTAAAAGGTAAAAGGTAAAAGGTAAAAGGTAAAAGGTAAAAGGTAAAAGGTAAAAGGTAAAAGGTAAAAGGTAAAAGGTAAAAGGTAAAAGGTAAAAGGTAAAAGGTAAAAGGTAAAAGGTAAAAGGTAAAAGGTAAAAGGTAAAAGGTAAAAGGTAAAAGGTAAAAGGTAAAAGGTAAAAGGTAAAAGGTAAAAGGTAAAAGGTAAAAGGTAAAAGGTAGAAGGTAAAAGGTAAAAGGTAAAAGGTAAAAGGTAAAAGGTAAAAGGTAAAAGGTAAAAGGTAAAAGGTAAAAGGTAAAAGGTAAAAGGTAAAAGGTAAAAGGTAAAAGGTAAAAGGTAAAAGGTAAAAGGTAAAAGGTAAAAGGTAAAAGGTACCTACCATACAAATGTACCATTCCACCCAATTTAGAAAGCGAATAGTAATATCAATACACGATCGTGCCAAAATTCTGTATTTTGTTAAGCTTTAATAGGATAAACTTTTGGAGAAAAAATTAAAATCTAGCAACACCCCTTCTGGTACCTCCCATACCCATCTGGTACCGCCCACATTAGAAATCGAAATTCTGTATTTAGTAAAGGTAAATCGGGATAAAGTTTTGGAAAAAATTGGAAAGTTAAGCCATGTCCCTTCTGGTAACTCCCATACAAATGTATCACTCCGCCCACTTTAGAAATCGAGTAATTTAGGAATATACTAGAAAATTTTATGTTTTACTGAGGGTGAGGGTATGTGTAAATCGGGTTTTCCGACTGAAACTTTCTTACTGTTTTCGAAAATGTATTAGTATTATTATTTTCCGAAATGAAGTAAAGGGATTGCAATCGGACAAAATATCCGAAATGAGCTCTCGGCTCTTGAGCCAGGAGACCAAATAAAGAACTGGCTTGCTAGTTAAGACCTAAAAAATTTAATATGAGCTCCCGGCTCGCGAGCCAATATCCCAAATAAAGAGCTGGCTCGCGGGCCAAGAGCTACAAAATTGTAAATGAGCTCTCAGCTCGCGAGCCAAACAAAGACATTTTGTGGCTCTCGGCTCGCGAGCTTAGTTCCAAAGTTTCGTACCAAAGTAGTTTTTTATGCCAAAAAGTACTTTTATTGGCCCAAAAGCAAAAAGTACTTTTATTGTACTATTTGGTTCATAGTACTTTTGTACCAAAAAGTACTTTTATTGACCCAAAAGCACTTTTCTGTTGCACACAGTACTTTTTTTTTGTACCAGAGTCCTTTTTTGTAGCAGTTAAGTATTTTTATTGTACTTTTTGGGTCATAGCACTTTTATTGTACTTTTTGGTGCAGAGTACTTTCTTTTGTACCAAAGAACTGTTTGTGCCAAAATTACTTTTATTGGCCCAAAACACTTTTTTTTGTACCAGAGTACTTTTTTGTACCAGTAACGAAAGTACTTTGTACCAAAGAGTACAATAAAAATACTAAAAAGTACTTTTTGGTACAAAAAAGTATATCAAAAGTACTTTTTGGTTCATAGTGCTTTTATTGTACTTTTTTATACAAAGTACTTTATTATGTTCCAAAGAAAATTCTTATGCCAAAAAGTACTTTTATTTGCCCAAATGCACTTTTCTGTTGATCAAAGTACTTATTTTTATACCTGAGTACTTATACCCTCACCCTACGGGTAGGGTGGTACTACCCAAAAGTGTAACACATAGAAGGAGTCAATTTAGACCCTAGGTTTCTTTGAACCAAATTCGATTCTTGACTACTTAAGTCGTTTCAGCCATTTCCGTCTGTCTGTCTGTCTGGCTGTCCGACTGGCGCGCACGATAACTTTCGAAAAACGCAACCAAAAATTTTAAAATTTTACAAGAGTAAATATTTCTCCAAAACTGCTAACGGTATTGCAAATGGGCTGCATGGCCCCGCCCATTCTGGTACATCCCATACAAATACATCATTTCGCCCACTTTAGAAATCGAGTAATAATATCAATACACCCAACGGGATCGTACCCAAATTCTGTTTAAAGTATAACAGGATAAAGTGTTAGAAAAAAAAATTCTGGTACCTCCAATACAAACGTACCTTTCCGCCCACTTTAGAGATGGAGTAATTATATCAATAGAACCAACGCGATCGTACCCAAATAAAAGTAAAGCTATAGCAGGATAGAGTTTTGGAGAAAAAAACTGGAAGTCTAGCCACGCCCCATCTAGTACCTCCCATACCCATCTGGTACTGCTTACATTAGAAATCGATTAATATTATTAATAAATCCAACGCGATCGTGCCCAAATTCTGTATTTAGTAAAGATAAAGCACGAAAAAGTTTTGGAGAAAAAATTTGGAAGTCTAGACACAACCCTTCTGGTATCTCCCATACAAATGTACCACTCCACCCACTTTAGAGATGGAGTAATAATATCAATACAGTCGACACCATCGTGCCCAAATTCTGTATTTTGTTAAGCTATAACAAGATAAAGTTTTGGAGAAAATAATTGGAAGTCTAGCCACGCCCCTTATGGTACCTCCCATACAAATGTGCAATTCCGCCCACTTTGAAAACGAGTAGTAATATCAATATTATAAAACAATTTATGTTTTACTGAGGGTGAGGGTATATATAAGTCGGGGTGCCCGACTGAAACTTTCTTAATGGTTTCTCGTTTCAAATGATGTATTTATTTAAACACTTACTTACTTACTTAGCTGGTACTTCTATGCAATCCCAGTGGATTATATACCGCACGTAGAAAAATATTATAAGCGCCTCGATCTTCTGGGCATCTTCTCCAGTTAGTCACACCGAGTTCTGTAAGGTTCTCAGTAGCCTGGTCTTTCCAACGGAGTTTTGGTCGCCCTCTTCTGCGCCGTCCATCGAGTTCATTGTCGAAGACTTTTCGAGCTGGAGCATTTTCGTCCATGCGTAAAACATGACCTAGTCAGTGTACAGCTCGTACAGCTCATGATTCATACGACGCCGATACTCTCCGTTAACGATATTGGGCCCATATATTTTACGGAGTATTTTTCTCTCGAATACCGCCAGAACCAACTCATCCGCTTGTGTCATAACCCAGGATTCTGAGCCATACATTAAGACAGGTAGAACCAGTATCTGGTATAGCTGGAGTTTTGTTCGTCGAGAGAGGGCTCTGTCATTGAATCGCTTGCTTAGTCCGTAGTAGCATTTATTTGCAAGCAGGATTCTTCTCCGGATTTTTAGGCTGACAGGCTGGAGCCTAGGTAGACACAATTATCTACCACCTCGAAATTAGAGTTGTCAACGTTCACGCAGTCTCCCAAACGAGTAGATTCTTTGTTCGTTGAAACTAATAATTTATTTAAACACACCCCACTTTTTATTCAGAAAATTTTCAGACATACATAAAACAAAATAACTCTGCAATAAAAACTATAAGCCCTACACCCAAACCAACCACCCATATTACCCAAATCCAATAGAAGTCATGTGCTCTTAAGGCTGCATGTGTTCTCGTAGGATTTGGATCACGTAATGAGATCTGTTTCAATTTCAACATATCCGAGAAAGTACTACGGTCCCAGGCTCTTCGTAAACCCACATCATGGCTGCGATGTATAAGATAGTTCAGGGGTTCTTTAAGGGGTGAGTTAAGTGGTAAGATAATACCAAATTGCAACATTGACAAATATGCCATAGCTGCGGGAGCATGGAAAGCTTTTTGCGAATGGAACTGTTGTTTAAGAGCCAACATGCTCCAACTTGGTGTTGTCATGAAATATGCGTATGTAGTGTTGAAATTATTGCGTTCTTCTATAACATGCGTGAGGTTTGGGTGATATATGATACACCTTGCAGCGCTGCTTGAGTTGTCTATTATAGTGGCTTCTTCGGAGTACATAAGTATTTTAACGTTGCTTTGTAATAAATCATCATATGTATAGATTTGTGGGTGATACGGTGGAGAGGTGATTAAGGTGTTCATATTGCTAGCGAAAAAGGAATTGAAATTCAATCCCACCAATGCTATCAATAAGTACATTATTCGTAGATTAGTCCTTGCAGTTATTCTTGTGGCAAATGGTAGACCCAATACTCCCGGAAATGCTGTAACATTGAGTATGAAACCAAGACGTTGTAAATGGCCACCGGTAAAGTAATCCATTAGTGAGAGCGCTATAGATAACACTAGACAGCTGATGAGTAGACATTTGAAGAAAGCTCCAGTCAAGAGTAGCACAAATATCTCTCTATTTGTGAGAGGTTGAGCCCGAGGCACCATTAGCACAAGTTCACTAATTTCATAAGTATCCGTCATAATTTCTCCATATGTATCAAAATCATTTTCTACAGCCATAGGTATGTCCAATTGTTGCTGTGTCACCATTTTGGTAATTTCAGTGAAATATTTAATCTCACCCAATTTAAAGGAAGAATGCATTTGAAAGGAAACATTTTGCCAAATAGTAGTATTAAACGGGCCACATTGCCATTTATATGCAATTGACCCTTGGAATCCTCAAAGAGTAGATTACTGGGAGGTAATTGGTCAGGTAGAGTTATTAAGGTAATATTGTGCATATTACGCCAATGTATGGGAAAGTATTTAAAGTTGGCTATGTGAGTATCTCTTGCAAGGTGGAGAACATGCCAGTGGTAGTAGGGATACGGTTGAAGTATGTAGTAATATTGCTGAGACATCTCAGCACTGGCAGTAGTAAGAAAGTGCAACAGTACATTTGTCATGTTATACAAGTGACAAAGGGACGCCAACTGCAATGTGAAGTGCTGCCTTTGCATAAGATTTATATCCACAGCTATCAGTAGAATTCTTGTCTGTCTTATATAATTAAGACTCACTGCTGCCGTATGGAGTATTTTGTCAACCAAACGGTTATACACTATAAGCACTGTCAATATATTCGTATTAAATTGCCGTTTGTAGGTGAATTTGCTGTCTGCTTGCAAAATAACTTTAGGCCGTCTTAGTTGATATAACATCTGCAATTGGTAATCCTTTGGGGGCACTCTTTGTTGTATGATTAGTATACTCTCATATGGCTTTTCTTTGTGAATATTATCCAATAAGGTAAGATAAAAATCCATACGTGCACTGGTGGTAATGGTGGTGTTGGTAATATTAATTATACTGCACTGATATTGTAATATTTTAAACGCCATTGTAGAAATGATGATAGTTAAAGCTCGAAGCGATAGCAACATTATGACTGAATAACTGACCTAAGACCTGTGAAGACATTATCAGTGATATGTATTAATACAAGTCTAAACATCATAAATCATGGACGTTCGTATGTATATTCAGTGTCAATTGTATGACAAATAAAGGAAATGACTTAGTAAATGTTTAAATGGCTTGTATTTACAATTCCCATCCCATTCCCATTGATAGGAGAAACTAGCTTATAGGCGCAAAGTCACGGAAGTTGATAAACATATTCAGTTATTATCAACGAAAGGCCAAAGGCAGTGTATACATTTAGTCTTGTTATTGGGATCAAAAATTGATGGTCATTTTAATGCGTAAGACATTAAAGACATTAAGAGAGAGAGAGAGAGAGAGAGAGAGAGAGAGAGAGAGAGAGAGAGAGAGAGAGAGAGAGAGAGAGAGAGATAAACTACTACATCTAAAATGTATGGGATATTGAAGATATGCACTGGTAATCTTCTGATACCCTAGGCGGTTATATGTATATTAGACCATTTCATTTTACCGATTTTGTCGAAAAGTCATTGGGATAATAGTTTTTCTAATTCTACTTAAAAAAACAAAAATTTTGGTATATAAAACTTGAAAATTGATCGACGTTTAGGGGTCGCGCAAAATCGTTTAAGGTTTTTGGCTGCAAAAAGGCATGTTTCAAAAATACTGATTTACTTATATAATTAAAAGTTGTGATACGCTTGACCGATTTTGTTCAGAATAGACTTGTTTTAAAGGTAATAATATTTCACACATTTTCTGTGAAGACATCAAAACATTTCAGATAGTAGTTTGAGTTTAAGAACCCTTCAAACCTAAAAATTTTAAAATGTTAATTCAAAATTTACCCACTTTTGCCCATTAAAAAATTATTTTTTTTAGTTTTGGCTCTAATTTTTGTATATCTTTAAATGCACAATTGACAAACACTTCCTAACAATACTTTTGATGTACAATATAATGAATAGAATTTTTAATTGTTGCTGAAATTTTTACTATTTCGCTAGTGATGAGCTAAATGGATTAATTCAGATCAACATTTTTGTGGTCAAAATTTACGTTCAAAACTGGTTTACGTGTCCCCTTGCAACACAAGCCCCATTAAACGACATTTTGTTGATAAAATCTTAAAAAAATACCGCAAATCAAATGAAATGATAGCAAATGTTGCACTCAAACTTTTGTGTGGCATTTATGGTATATAAGTGACATCGCGTTCGGCTTTTTTCTTTTCGATCCCACGCATACCGAAGGAACTTTAATTAAAATTACATCTGCATTAAAGCATCCTGGTGACCAAGATTGCGAAGGAAATGTTACAAAAATGATTTCAGAAAATACTATGAAATTCTTCAATATTATTGGAGTAGACAGCAGTTTTCTTGCTATCCGCCCGTCAAATTAGCCCAAGAATGAGAATTTTAAACGGATTAAAGAAATTGTGAAAAACATCAGCGTTGTCAACGATTGCTATTGGGTTTATTAAAACTGTGAAAAACACTTTGACGAAGGATAATAACCAGCAAAACTAATTAGTACAAGTCACCGAAAAATGCAATAAAACATACAAAAAGAACACAAAAGGTGTTATCGTATCCAATTTGAAAAAAAATCTTCTTTTTAATTACCTAAATCGTTTTCCTTACTAAAAATATACATAGTACACAGTTTTCGTTTAATTTTTAACACTATTGATTATTATTGCTGCTGCTGAACATATGTCATTTGCATGGTCCTGCTATACATCAAAAGTATCGTTAGAAAGTGTTTGTCAATTGTGCGTTTAAAGATATACAAAAATTAAAGCCAAAACTAAAAAAAATAATTTTTTAATGGGCAAAAGTAGGTAAATTTTGAATTAAAATTTTAAAATTTTTAGGTTTGAAGGGTTCTTAAACTCAAACTACTATCTGAAATGTTTTGATGTCTTCACAGAAAATGTGTGAAATATTATTACATTTAAAACAGGTATATTCTGAACAAAATCGGTCAAGCGTATCACAACTTTTAATCATATAAGTAAATCAGTATTTTTGAAACATGCCTTTTTGCAGCCAAAAACCTTAAACGATTTTGCGCGACCCCTAAACGTTGATCAATTTTCAAGTTTTATATACCAAAATTTTTGTTTTTTTATGTAGAATTAGAAAATATATTATCCCAATGACTTTTCGAAAAAATTGGTAAAATGAAATGGTCTAATGTATATATTTGTAAAATGTTGATTTTTAGCTGATTTGTGGAGAAAAGCTGAGAATTATTAAAATGTGATTCTATCATTAAGGGTTTAAAATATGAGGCAATGCCATTGACTCCGCTGTGCTAACTTAATATGGTCTATTGTGGAAAATGTAACATTATATATATGACTGATACGATTTCCATAAAATATATTAATCACAAGCACCATGTTTTGATGATGTTTCACAGGCATGAAAGAAGACTGTGTCCTTTTTTTAAATTACAAAAAAACAAATTACATAACTTCCTGAAATAATTCAATTAATTTGGCAGCAACTTAGTTAAACTACTAAGGATTTTTAGGTATATTCAATACAAACAAAGTTTATTTAATAACGCCACACAATAAATTAATTGCAATTAATGTCCCCAACTACATAAAATTCATTAAGAAATTCTTTAAAAGCATTAATTTCTTTTGAGTCTGTTCAATTTCTCTTGGCTTTCGTGGTTGATGATACGATTTTAAGAAGTTGATGGAAGTGTTGTGACGCAAAACAAACTCTGAGTTTAATATATAGAAATCATAATTTAAAGATTCCAATAGGTCCAACTAAATTAAGGAAAAATAAAAAATTAGTTTACTAAAATTTCTATTCGCTTTGTTTAGAACTCACTTGTACACTTCGATCGATTTGACTCTCACTCGTATAAGTCTCGTCATAGAATGGCTCTATATCATTAACACTTATATAGAATGCCAACCAGGGTCCTTTGCGTTTAATTTTATCAAAGATGCCAGTTTCCAAATTCACTTCCGATTCTAGCCATTCATATAGTTGGGGTATCTTGTACAATGATGTGGAGTTCAAGTAGCTTTTAAGGGATTCGGCGTAAAGGACAGTGAGGTCCTCCTTGCAATCGGGTATAAAGTTGTCATAGTTGATCTCAAAAACGGGTAATACAAAAACTCTGAAATGTTGGACAAAATGAGGTAAAAAGAGATAGATATATATAAAGAAAAATAAATAAAGCTATTAGGAGACAAATATAGACAAAAGGAAAGGGGAGAAACATAGAGAAAGATATTGAAAGACAGAGAAAGGATAACGAAGAGAGAAACATAAATTATCATAATGAGAAAAAAAATAAATTATAAAAAAGGTAAAAGAGAAAATATGAAAATATGAAAATATGAAAATATGATAATATGATAATATGATAATATGATAATATGATAATATGAAAATATGAAAGAATGAAAATATGAAAATATGAAAATATGAAAATATAAAAATATGAAAATATGAAAATATGAAAATATGAAAATATGTAAATATGAAAATATGAAAATATGAAAATATGAAAATATGAAAATATGAAAATATGAAAATATGAAAATATGATAATATGATAATATGATAATATGATAATATGATAATATGATAATATGATAATATGATAATATGATAATATGATAATATGATAATATGATAATATGATAATATGATAATATGATAATATGATAATATGATAATATGATAATATGATAATATGATAATATGATAATATGATAATATGATAATATGATAATATGATAATATGATAATATGATAATATGATAATATGATAATATGATAATATGATAATATGATAATATGATAATATGATAATATGATAATATGATAATATGATAATATGATAATATGATAATATGATAATATGATAATATGATAATATGATAATATGATAATATGATAATATGATAATATGATAATATGATAATATGATAATATGATAATATGATAATATGATAATATGATAATATGATAATATGATAATATGATAATATGATAATATGATAATATGATAATATGATAATATGATAATATGATAATATGATAATATGATAATATGATAATATGATAATATGATAATATGATAATATGATAATATGATAATATGATAATATGATAATATGATAATATGATAATATGATAATATGATAATATGATAATATGATAATATGATAATATGATAATATGATAATATGATAATATGATAATATGATAATATGATAATATGATAATATGATAATATGATAATATGATAATATGATAATATGATAATATGATAATATGATAATATGATAATATGATAATATGATAATATGATAATATGATAATATGATAATATGATAATATGATAATATGATAATATGATAATATGATAATATGATAATATGATAATATGATAATATGATAATATGATAATATGATAATATGATAATATGATAATATGATAATATGATAATATGATAATATGATAATATGATAATATGATAATATGATAATATGATAATATGATAATATGATAATATGATAATATGATAATATGATAATATGATAATATGATAATATGATAATATGATAATATGATAATATGATAATATGATAATATGATAATATGATAATATGATAATATGATAATATGATAATATGATAATATGATAATATGATAATATGATAATATGATAATATGATAATATGATAATATGATAATATGATAATATGATAATATGATAATATGATAATATGATAATATGATAATATGACAATATGATATGATAATATGAAAATAAGAAAATATGAGAGAGAGAGAGGGTCAGCCGTGGCATAGTGGTTATAACACACGACTACCATGCGGGAGATCTAGGGTTCGATTCCCACCTCCACTCATCTACATTTTTCTTTAATTGCCGACCCCCTCGATGTTGTCGACAGCAACTTCGCAGTGTCGAGTCAATCGGCATGTCTAGTAGAAGCTTCTCAAAAAGTCACGTTCGCATTCGTCGTTTAACAAGTAGGTGCCGTTTTTTTTGAATCTAAAACTTAGCTCATTCATGGGGTGTAAAGGGAAATTAATTTTTTTTAGTAACGGCACATACTTTTTGTTCGACGAATGCGAAGCTTTTTACTAGACGTGCAGGTTGACTCTACACTTATACTGCGAAGTTGCTGTGGACAACATCGAGGGGGCCGGCAATGAAAGAAAAATGTAGATGAGTGGAGGTGGGGATCGAACTTGGGATCTCCCGCATGGTAGTTTCGTGTCCTAATCATAATGCCACGGCCAGTGCAACAAATTTTTGGGGCGTTATAATTTCTTTACGGAATGAAAGCTTTAGGTGAGTATATTAAAATTCCGGAATTATGGATCCCACTAGGTCGGACCAATTTTTTTTTGTATGGTTCGGTGAAGTTTTTAGTTTAACTAAAAAAAGTATTGAAATAGGTCCTAAAAAATATGTCTTATCATTTCAGTGCATTTTCTATATCCAATTTTTTAGTTTAACGTAGAGTTTGAAATAGGTCCTAAAAAACTAAAAAACCTTAAGTGTCCTTTTCGTCCTTATTTCTAGAAAAGTGCCTTCAAATAGGACATTAGAGCATTCATATTTTCACCAACATTTCAATGTTGTAAGATCCCATTTTAAGGTCCATTTCTGACTTTTCACGAAATATGACACTAAAGTCACGTAAGATAGGACATATTCCCAACACTATATTATGTTAAACTGAAAACTTCACGGGGCCATAAAAATTGTTCGACCTTGGGCGAATCTGTCCTCCCGAAATTTTAGAATACTCACAATATCCCCGCAAACTAACCTTCATTTTGTGTGGCATACTTTATCGTAAATGTGATAGTAGAAACAACAAAAACCTGTTTATAAAGTAGAGCTACTACTACTATCACATTTCCACCGCCAATTTGTCCCACGCTCGGTAAAATAATAAATATACCATCGACATCCAGGAAATTTTTCACACATTTTTTAAATGTTGTTGTCTTTAACTTACGTTTTCTCCGGATGTTTAACCCTTAAATTAGCCACCATGTTCAAAAATTGCTCGGGAACTCCTGAACTAGGGAAAAAATCCATATCCATTGATAGAATGTAATAAGTCAACGATGTCTCGCGTCCTATATTACGAGCCAAATTAATGGGATATGTTAAATTTTGTTTAAGGCGATGATTTAGCTTGAAATCAAACTCTTGTCCATCTGAACACATAGAAGGTTTCTCAAAGAATTTGTTCTTTGTTGAAGGTATAAAATAGGGAAGACAATTCTGATGTATTAGCAGATTGATATTGACATACAAACGTATGTCAGGACCACTTGAGGTGCAGTAATAGAGGTAGGACATATAATCCTTGGCTCTGGTAAAATCGTCACCATTTGTAAAGAGCGTCAATGAAATTGGTGCTTGCCATCTAAAGAAATTAAGGAAAAGTTAATAACCATGGGAATTATAGAAACATTTAATTTACATCACACCTTTTTAGTATATTTTGTAGATACTGCAAATCCGCCCATTCTCCCTGCAAAATCAAGGTGATACTCTCATTACCTCGGTATTCCTGTTCGGCTCTGATGTAATTATAAAGAATCCAATAGTTTTCATGTTGTCTCATATGAAAGCATTGAGCTGGAGATATAAAACGAGCTGTGGTTTCTTGACATACTTTTGATGTTGGGTTTGAAATGTGACTGTTATATTCAAGGGAGCTAGTGGGGTTTATGCGCGGAGTCCTTAGTAACCACCAGGTTAAACTAAATGATAGCAGACTAAGTACAGCTAAAACGGCAATAATCCGTTGTTTTTCGTTACGTCTCATGATATTTTTTGCTCCAGTAAAGAGAAAAGTTTCGAATGAAGTTTAAACGTTGAATAATATTTGAATAAACTTCAAACGTCGAATGATATGTGAAATTAAGAAATTTTGAAAAGTATATGACCTTAACAAGCTGTCTATGTCGAATTGTTTTCGAAATTTTATTTGAGATCTGTAACTAAACAAGAACGCAGAGAAAAGCGTTACATATAGAACTGAAAGAAAACACTGCAAACAATGGGACTTAAAGTTTCTTAAAGGACATTATTCATGTTGGCATAGTATTTGCGTCATTGAAAAGGTCTTTTCGTAGAATAAGAACTTTTTTTAGTATTTAGTCTTAGTTTTGCCGACAATTTACCAATTATTCAAACCATCTATAGGATCTACAGAAATGTTATTAGTTACCCTTCTTACATCTTGTTCATTGTTAAAAAAAAACTTCCACAATTTAGCAGCTTATAATTTACATAAGTTTATTTTAAAAAAATTGCAAAAAATAAAAATAAAACGCTGAAAATTACAATAAAAGTTAAAAAAATTTGCTCTTTCTGATGTATCCCCTTGCCCTAGTATTTCCAATTTGAACTCATATAAGTATTTTTCTTATTTTGTGCAGATATCGCCGGTGCCAACTCTGACCACTGCCAGTGATTATAATCCACCGAATCATTGTAATTATTAGCATTTGACGGTTGTACGCCTCTTGATGCTGCATTGATTCCCACCGTAGGCCAATTGGATTTTATCCATTTTCTATCATTAGGATTACTTTTCGGCACGACTGTAATAACCGGTTGCCTGGGCTGCGCTATGGTATTTGTATAACCACCATATCCTCCATTGGTCATGTTGCGCATTTTCTGATCATCAATGTCACGACTTACAGGTGTTATTAGTACTCTAACATTTTCCGTAATCATAGGATTGTAGGTTTTTGGTATAAGAGGCTTAAAGGGATCATCGCCGTATATGGATTTGTAGCGTTCCGAATTGATTAAGGTTATAATTTGATACATAGCCACAATGGTGGCCCAATTGTAGCCAAAGTATACTGTATAAGGAAGATAAAGAAAACAAGTGCTGGATGATAAGGATATTACGCGATATAAGGATATTTGGGTATGAACTTACATATAAGAAAACCACCTCCCAGTGTGGCTGTAATCAACACTCCCAAATTGAATTTGTTCTTACACACTGACATCACTAGGATATGCATAATCAGACAGTAGATGACCCGACAAAATTCAAATATGGCCAAGGGTACTAGAAAGTATTTTTTAATCTGGAACAAAAGATAAATAGTTAATAAGTTTTTGAGTAAGCTGATTAAGTTAGTTAGTGAAAGAGCTAAATTGAGCAAGCTGAATTGTAGTTTGAGAAAAATGGGGTGTGGAGTCAAGGTAGAGAGTTAAAAAGTTACACAAAAAAACTCCTCGTTAAATTTCATTGAAGACATCTTATATCCAAAAACAATCAGAAATAAAGATACTCTGAATATTTTAGGTCGCTGTTCACACTTACTTAAACTTAATTTCCCTTTACACCCCATGAATGAGGTATGGGATAGCATCTCGCGTTGTTGTGAATTAACACGCTTTCTATTTTTAGACTCACAACTAACGGCACCTACTTGTTTATCGACGAATGCGAACGTCACTATTTGAGAAGCTCTTACTAGACACGCCGGTTGACTCGACACTAATACTGCGAGGTTGCTGTCGACAACATTCGAGGGGAGCCGACAATGAAAGAATTTTTTTTTTGTAAGATGACTGGAGCCAGGAGTTGAACATTTGATCTTCCGCATGGTAGTCGCGTGTTCTATCCACTATGCCACGACCGGTCCCCGCTGTTCACACAGTTCTTTGAAAAAGCGACAAAATGATTAGTAAAAGTTGGAGATATCAGTTTTTGGACTTAGAGGACCTCAAGTAAAATTTTCTGAGCAAGATTTTTCTTAGAACATTTGAATGTTGTAAAGTCCCATTTAAAGTAATTTTCTGACTTTTCTGGATATAAGGACGAAAAGGACATGCGAAGAGCCGAGATAGACGTCGTACATGCTTCACAAAAAATCCGCATTACATGTTGTTAAGGATATCGAAAATGCACTAAAACAATATATCTACTTCAGTGTCTACTTCAAGCTCTATTTTAGGTTAAACTGAAAATTTTACAATAACAATAAGACAAAATCAACTTAGGGCGGTTCTGTCCTCCCGGAATTTTAATACACACACCTAAGACTTGTGTAAATGGAATTTTTCCGCCTACAGACAATTACCTCTCCTTTTTTTCTTTTTCTTTAATGGCAGCATCAACAGAAATTCATCTATCAGCAGCCGCACGTAGAAAAGTATTCAAAGCGCTTCGGTCTTTTACGCTCCGTAGATAGTTCGTCACCAAAAGATTAGACAACCGCTCTTTCACCTGGTGAAAGTTTTGATCGCACCCTCCAGCGCCGCTCATCTAGTTTAATGCCGAAGACTTTTCGAGCTGGAGCATTTTCGTCCATTCGTACAACGTGGTCAAGCCGGCGCATTCGGTCTATTTGAACGTGCATAACTACGTCGATGTCGTTGTTCAGCTCCAAGTAAGGGTGCCTGTTCTGAAACCTTATCTTTTTACCATTTGGTAGAACTTTCAGGCTTCACCTCTTTCCCTGCACTTTTCGATATCTCGGATCTCACTTTTCTTCTATATAAATTTTTCCTCATGAAGTGGTGTTTGACCTCTCTTCACTTGGCTAACCCAGTGGTATGCAGCTTTGCGATGTCTAGTTTTCTTTGCGTTTGGTTACCTTGGCTGCAACACGGTTGTGATCCGAGTCATGTCCATAATGCTTGAGACATACCTTCCATCGATTACCATGTAATAACTCTGATTTCTTGTCTTCTTCTTCTTCTTTAATGACAGCAACAACTGAAATTTATCCATCAGTAGCTGCACGTAGAAAAGTATTCCAAGCGCTTCGGTCTTTTGTTCGTCACACTTAGCTAAGTTAACAGCCCTTTACCTGGTTCATTCATCGCAGTTTTGGTCCCCCCCTCCAGCGCCGCCCATCGAGTATAGGTAGAGTAAGACAGGTAGGATCAGAGTCTGGTTGAGTTGGATATTTGTGCTTCGAGAGAGCGCTTTGTCATTAAATCGCTTGCTTAGCGCATAATAGCAGCGGTGTGCAATCAATTATCGTCTTTTGATTTCCAGGCTGATATTATTATTTTTGTTTATGGCGGAGCCAAGGTAGAGAAAATCATCTACACTAAACTACAAGGATATAGTTGTTAACGTTCACGCTGAAACAAATGACTTGGTTTTGTCCTCATTTATCACCAGACCCACTTCAGCCGATTACTTTTCAATGCTCGAAAAAGCCGCAGTAACATCCCGCAATCCACGGCCAATCATAACTATATCATCGACATAAGATGGTACCATTCCTGTTTACTGCAGCCTTTCGCCTGATCATCTCCATTACGATGTTAAATATAACGCAAGACAGACTATCGCCTTGTCTAAAGTCTCGCTTGGTAGAAAATGGCTCTGACAGATTTTTGCCAATTTTCACTGAAGACTTCGTGTCAGTCAGTGTCATCCCGCAGAGTCGAATTAGTTTTGCGGGGATACCAAACTCAGCCATATAGCATCCAACAATTTCTGTCGTATCGGACTGTCAAATGCAGCTTTGTAATCGATGAACAGATGATTGGTATCGATCTGCATTTCTTGGGTCTTCTCCAGGATTTGTCGTAGCGTGAATATCTGGTCGGTGGTGGATTTACCAGGTCTAAAGCCACACTGATAAGGTCCAATCAGGTTCGCCAGGAGGGGCTTTAGTCTTTCACATAACACACTAGACAGGACCTTGTATGCGATGGGTAAAAGGCTAATCCCGAGATAGTTAGTACACACACTAGGATCGCCTTTCTTAAGCACGGGACATAGGACACTCAGATTCCAATCATCGGGCATGCATTCCCTGAGCCAAATCGTGTTTATGAGCTGGTGCATGCATGTTACCAGGTCATCGCCGCCGGCTTTAAAAAGCTCTGCCGGCAGTCCATCGGCTCCCGCAGCTTTATTATTTTTAAGCCGGGCAATTGCGGTGCTGATCTCGTTTTGGCTCGGTGGTGGACAATCTACTCCATCGTCGATGATTGGTGCGATTTCGTCACTTATGCTGCCTTCGGGAACGAGAAGAGATTGAAAGTGTTCCCTCCATATTTGCAGCACACTCTGAGTGTCCGTGACCAGATTTCCGTCTCTGTCCTTACAGGTGGGGATCCCTGTTCCAAAACCTTTACTTTTTACCTTTTGGTAGAACTTTCGGGCCTCACCTCTATCCCTGTAGTTTTCGTTATCCTGGCTATCTCTTTTCTTCCACAGACGCTTTTTCCGCCTGAACAGGCGTTTCATCTCCCTTCTTTTCTCTTTATAACGCTCCGTCACCGCACGCGTCACCATTGGCTGCAGTTTTTCCTTGTATGCAGAATCCATTTCCTCAGACATTTCGCGACATTCATCATCGTACCAGGGCTTGTCTGAGCGTGGTTTTTCATAACCCAGTAACATACGGTCGTTGCGGCAGTAGTCATAGAATTCACAATATGCTGCCACTGTATATCGGGAACATCAGAATTAGGGGGGTTGGTTCGAAATAACTGAGAGAGTTGGTTGAAATAGGCATTAGCTATGTCGGTGGTATGCAGCTGTGTGTTGTCTAGCTTCCTTTACGTTTGATTACGAGTGTTTTTAGCACTGCTTAATCGCTTGCGTACCTTGGCTGCAACTAGATGGTGATCCGAGTCAATATATGTACCGCGCTTCACACGCACGTCCATAACGCTTGAGACATGCCTTTCATCAATTGCCACGTGATCAATCTGATTTCTTGTATTTTGATCAGGGAATATCCAGACTGCTTTGGGTATGTCTTTTAGTGGGAATGGGGTCATACTCACTAACATGTTTTTTGCCGACGCGAAGCTAACCATTCTGAATCCATTATCGATAGTATTGTTGTGTATACTGATTTTTCCTACCGCTAAACCAAGAGCATCTTCCATTCATATTTTAACATTAAAATCTCCATTAAAATCAGGGCAGCGGTCATATATCTCCACCAGGATCTCATAAAATGCATCTTTAATGTCCGGGCGTGTACACAAATCAGCGTAATGTAAAAATATTTCGGCCTGATGCGAATAGTGGCTATTCGGCCACTTACAGGGTTAAACCGCGAGACCAGGAGTCGAAGTCTCTTGCCGAATACGAAACTACACCCAAATCCCTGTGTTTCTGCATGGCAGCTGTAAAATATATTACAGTTTTTTTGTCTTTCGACCCCTTTCCGTCCATATCATTTCCTGTATGGCAACATTTGAGGGGTTCTTGTTTTTTATTTTCTTCGTATTTTCATAAGAATTTTTGCTGTTCATGGAGTGTGGGTTATTAGGCCACCGCATCCAATTTTAGTTTCTTGGGGCTGCCAAAACCACTAAGAGAGTCTCTGTGTTGAGCTTCAGTAACTGCTGTTACTTACTTCGTGCCGTTTAGGTTAATCAATCTTGCGCTTTCTCACATTGGCTATAACTATATGGATGTTCAATGGCATTGCCCGGGGAGTACGTGATCTCTCGAGCGTTGTGAGATGCTTGGGAACCTCCTAAGAGAGCTTCTGGTTGTTCCCAAATAAATAACAATCAGAAAGATTCAAATTAGAAAATTCCCATTCCCCATTCGAAAATTAACTATTAACTACTAATCAACTCTAAAGGCGCAATAGAAGCTTCATTGTAATAAAGTTTCAAAAATTACAGGAAATATGTAAAAGGAACTTTGAAGTAATATACTTATCGCGCTGATAGTGAATCTTAGACATAAATTTTATACAATACTAGCTGACCCGGCAAACGTTGTTCTGCCATACAACTTTGGACCCGGCAAACTTCGTCTCGCTCCTAAGGTAACGCCTTAATATAATAGTAAAACACAGATAGTTCAAATTTTAATCTGATTTACTTGAATTTAATCGAAATCTGTGAAGAGCGATCTGATATACAATGTTTTCCGATCTGTTTCCGGCGTAAAAACAAACAATGAAGACTGTTTGCCAACACGCAAACAAACAACGCACAGCTGACCGTGTGAAAAGCAGGGAAATTCGAGGTTGACTCCACAAATTTCCAATGATTGGCCTTACGATTTATTGATTGTAATCGCAAAAGCCAATCGAATGGGCAGTTGAATTGGAAGGGAATATTGGTTGGAATAATAGATTCGAGGGATAATGACTTCCTCTCCTTTGCATATGCCCTTGATGATCGTCACTTTAATTACAATTTCGGATGATTCAGTTTCCGTAAAATGATCATGATCGATCCCACCTTCAGATGCAAATAATGCACAACTGGCACATCTAGAGAGTTCGAATTCTGTCGAATAGTTGATCGCCTCATTCTCGTTAAATGACCACGAAAATTTTTCATCGTTCGGTCATATACCTCTAATGCTCGTTTATGCGCCATCGTGCATTAATTTTAAATAATGATTAAGCATTCTCGCAACAATTTCGCTACACGTTGTGTTACCAACCGTGAGAAGAAAGCGGAATGTGCAGTTCGATTGTGGAAGCAATACGATCTTGCCCGAATTGTTGCCAGAATCAAAGAAATTACGAATGTCTTGGCTGTCTAACCGGCATCATCGAGAAAGTAAATGCTTCCGTTCCATCGTCAACAACTTTCATCATTGAATCATACACGTTCGTTTGCTCGGCAGTTAAGAGCGCCACATTTCTTCGGACTCTTTCAGTCAGCACAACTCGATCAAAGTCTTGTTCTTGTTGCAATTCGCGATTGAATGCAACATGCATTGAACGATTCTGCGCTGGTATTCCCAATTTCGACAGTAGACTGCCACATATTAGCAAGCACATGTCTATGATCAGAAGATAATTTCAAGATCGAAATTGGAAGTTGTCATGCGAACTCTGTGCAAATGTCGTCAGCCATCTCGTCCAACTTGTCCACCATCCCGAGGCTTGAGAACAATATCGCGTTATTCCACATTCTCCGCAAAAATCACCACTGCGTCTTCATTTATAGTGGGAGCATTGAATTGTCTTACATGGCATGCAGAGGGTCTCTTGTCTGCTCTGATAATGATTTTGTGGACGTCATAATGCATTGTATTCAATGTGGTTTTGAACAATCGGACCAATGCATTATGCTTATGCAGAAGATTTTAAAAATGTTCTACCATTTTCCATTTAATATTTCAACATAATAAATATCATAATATTCCTAAATTTTTCAAGCATCACAACGAATTTTTCATCTTTACGTCGTCTATAATCATCAAATCAAGCGATACAATGAAAAATTTCGTCGAAAAAATCTAAAATTTTCGATTTTTTTTCCGGAATTTTCCGAGTTTTCCACCAAGAATTTTCTAATTTTCCATTCGAAAAGTAATTTCGGAATAATTATCCGAATTTTTCACATTTACATCATTCAAAATTATCAGAACTTACAATAAAATGTAAAATTTCGTCGATCAAAAATTTAAATTTTTGGAATTTTTCCATAATTTTCCTACCAAAATTTTCTATTTTTCCAACCGAAAAGCCACAACGAAGCAATTACACACAAAATGTAATACAAAAATTCAATTTGCGGTGCAAAATGTTTCCGAAAAAATTAAAATTTTCGAGTTTTTCCTGACTTTTCCGAGTTTTCCACCAAGAATTTTTCTATTTTCCCATACGGAAAATCATTTCGGAATAATTATCCGAAATTTTTCACTGGTACATCGTCCAAACATAACATATTATCACACGATAATATGCAAAATTTCGTAAAAAAAATTAAATTTTTCGAATTTTTCCTGAAGTTTCCGCATTTTTCAACAAAAAAATTTTCCATTTTTGTATTTAAATAGCCATTCTGTAACAATTGCACACAAAATTCGATACAAAAAGGCAATTTTTGATTTTTCCAATTTTCCGACTTTTCCGGAAGATTTTCCCAAAATTTTCTTTCACATAAACCTTCTCCTGGCAATAACTGAAAAAAAGTTTGAGCAAAATCGGCCCAGCCGTTCTCAATTGATGAATTACTATACATTTTTGCCACCATTTTTATATATATAGACTAGTGGGCCCGGCAATGCTTCGCTATTGCATATTAACTTGTAATATATTTCCCATTTAGGTCTACAAAGTTCTTTGAAAACGGTACTTATGTTTTATTGTTGTAAATGCTAATAAAAAGTTCATCAGCAAAGTCATATCTATGATGCCGACATGTAGATTAAGTTTTTTCTGTATGTAGAACAAAAAACCACTTCATCCATAAATCGGAAACAGACATTCCTCTAAAGATCAAAATTATTTATTTTGATCCGTAGTAGCGGGAACCATCTGTATACTAACTATATCTTTGGTCATAAAAAAACATTTTTGTTATGCCTGCTCCTATTGACCGCAAATGAAAATTCCGTTTGAAGCTTCATGCCTTTATCCATAAGAACTTCTTTTTCGGTCACCAACGTTCGGCTTAACAAAGTGATGGTCTCACGCGCTTTATGGCATGTTACACCGTCGTGTTGGAACCATTTCTCCATCAAACAATGTGCAATGACATGATAAATAAAAAAAATCAATTGATCGTCCACTGGTTTTAGTTCTTCTACCAGTTCGATTTTATATGAATGCAGGCCAAGATCTTTCCTCAGCATTTCCAGAGACCGAGTTGCTGAGAAAGACATCAAGACATCGGTTCGATAAATTCGAGTCCCCTGTCACACTAACGTCTACAGCGTCGATGGCTTCTATTAGCTGCTCAGATGGATCATTATATGCACCCTCCACTTCACAAAGGGCTCCATAAGATTGGCGAACAGAACGCGCATTTTGAAAATAATTTTGCAAGATTTGTAAACGTTGTTCTTGTTTAGTTTTTGCATGGTGATTTTGCAAAGTATACTAAAAGAAAGCCTATCACACTTCATTAGAATGACAGCTAGATTTACACTTATACCTATCAGAAGTACTATACCTATCAGAAGTTCTATATGTCAAGATAAATACCCCATGCAAAGGTTATTTACAATTGTTTGCTAATGTTACCTCTGATATACTATAAAAATTTAACCATTGTAGTATAACTACAATGAATATTGCTTAATTTTTCTATATATATGATTTATTACCGATTCGCTCTCCTGAAAAGTAATTGAAAAATACATACTTGTAAAGTAAATTAAAAAAAATCACTATTTTAATCTGCGCAACCTCAACTTCCTGGTGTACGGACCATTATTTGATACAGTTAAAAAGTTAACTATTGAAGTGCGTGGGCAGCGCCTCGGCACTTTTAACTTATTTAGTTCGAAATGGCCTGATCATTTGGGCGAATCAATTAGTTCGCGCCAACGTGTTTATCGTATATCAGTATTGGAATGTACGAAGAATTCTTAGAAAATTTCAATAAGAAACTATATGTCTAAAATCAATTCCTAGTTCGCGCTGAGAAGTATAAAGATTTCAGCTAAAGATATTTTTTTTAGCAATGAGCAATTATTCAGTTACTGCAGTTACTTCAGACCAATGGGCCCGGCCCTAATTTTTACCTACCATTCCGATGTTTGGAGACCAAGACGAAATGAATAGTATATTTTTGATTTTTTTTATTGGGATCCCTCCCAATATTCTGAAAAATGATTTTTAAAAACTTAATTTCTGTATGCCAACTCTCAGAGGCCATAACTTTTTAATAAATACATAGATTTGCTTCTGTAATACCTCATTTAGTTTGCTGGGAAGTCAGATTTACGAAGAAGGTCTCAAAAAATATATATCTGAAGTTTTCGGTTTGTGCTCATTTAAAAACAAAAAAAATCTTTATTTGAATTCTTCATGCTTTCCAACGCGAGCCAGGAATTGATTTTAGACAATAACTGTTTATTTTAAAAGGGGTGTGGTACAGCCCACTTCCACTCTTACTGTAATTTATACTGCAACAACAACATATGTAACACATCTCATCTTCATACCTCTTATAGTTCATGAGATATAGCCCTTTTTAATTTTCATGTTGTATGGGCGGTGCCACGCCCCTTTATCCAATCACAACCAAATATAGCCAGGGACTAACTACAGGTCATCACTACCACTTGGTAAAATTTTCGTATCAATCTGTCTATTGGGAAAGCCTTCAGAGCGGTTTTAAAAAGGGGGCGTGGCACCCCCCCACTTCCTCCCTGGATGTAATTAATACTGCTGCAACAACATATATACCAAATCACATCTTCATACCTCTGATAGTTCATGAGATATAGCCCTTTTGATTTTCAAGTTGTGTGGGCGGTGCCACGCCCGTTTATCCAATCACAACCTTTTATAGCTAGGGACTATCAACAGGTCAACAGTACCATTTGGTAAAATTTTCGTATCAATAGATCTATTAGAAAAGCCATTAGAGCGATTTTTGAATAGAGGGTGTGGCACCGCCCACTTCCTCCCTGGATGTAATTAATACTGCTCCAACAACATATATACCAAATATCATCTTCATACCTCTGATAGTTCAAGAAGTATAGACTTTTTATTTTTCAAGTTGTATGGGCGGTGCCACGCCCCTTTATCCAATCACAACCAAATATAGTCAGAAACTATCTACAGGTCAACAGTACCTCATGGTAAAATTTTTGTATCAATCGGTCTATTAGAAAAGCCGTCTGAGCGATATTTGAAAAAAGGGGCGTGGCGCCGCCCACTTTTTGAAAAAATTAAACCTTTTAAACCATCCGGAAGCTATAGCGAACAAAACAAAAAAAAAAAATTTTGAAAATCGCTCCAGCCGTTTTTGAGTTTTAGCGAGACAACTGCACAGCAATTCATTTTTATATATAAGATTTTATTGTAATATAATGTAACATTTAAGTTTCTTAATAACTTCATAATTGAAACATATAATACTTTTTTATAACTGTGTACACTTCTTGTGCAACAGTTTATCAACGTTACACTTTTCTTCACCCCCCTCCAATTACTTGTGTTTATCACCTAGAATATTTGTTTAGCTGTTGATAGACAACAAGTGGTTAAAGTCAACAATTCACTATGCAATTCTAAAAATACAAATAAACAAAAACAAAATACGCAAATGTTGAAACCTAAGAATGCAGGAAAATAATTAATTTATATGATGTGCGGACTAGAGCAGCAAATAAAACACTTGTAAACGCCAGTGTAACTACGTACTTAGAAATGTCTCGATATGCCTACAATTATCAGCAAATTTGCACAAAACCATATCTATAACACTCGTGTGTGAACAAATAATAATAAACAGACTATTCTTTATTAGTTGCAATTAAACTATGCACACAATATTTCCGTCAAAGTGTTTGGTATGGCGTGTGCGTATGGTATAATTATAATGTGCATAGAATATAATATGTATAAATAATTTGAATGCCTCAGATACAGTGTTTATGGTGCATTGCTGCATTATGCCATCAAATATTCAAATTACCTTCCATGTGCCATAGAAAGCCAATAGGCTGGCAGCCATATGGGAGAATAGATACAGTTGTATTAGTATCAAAAGTGTATCGCCATCTGTAAAAATGGTGTGAGAGTATAAATTCGTTATTGCTTTTAATGATGTGAACAATTTTTGGATTTTCTTGGTATACTTACTATTATTAAACATATCGATAAACTTTTCCACTATCACTTGTTTGCGAAAATGATCATCATCATCGAATAGTTCTACCAAACATTTTAATAGATCCAAACGTGTGACAAAGAAGATAATAGAGCTTATAAAAGTTGAAAGCTGAAAAGAAAAAATAGTTAAGCAAGTTAGTTTTAATTGTCTATATGGAATGTTTGTCCATTTCAGGAAGTTCTGTTGTTTTAATTCTCTGATACTTAATGTTTCCAGTAGACATGTGCTTGGGTTTTGTGAACCGATATTATATGCAGTGAAGTTAAATTAATGTTCGCCGATCTGATGAAATATTCCCCTGAAAATTGTATTGTATGTCTCCGAAGAAATGAACTATCCCAAATGTATTTTTACATATGATTAATCAAATTCCTTGATTCGACTTTTTATCAAAAAAAATCAAACTTCAAATCACTGTAAAAAATATTGTGACGTAGTGAAGCAAATTGGAGTTTCAGGTTTAATTACTGAGGTCAAATGCTACCGTTTGATATTGGTTTGGTTCACTCCCGAGACAATGACCCTCAAATTGTGTCATAGTGTAATATAAAAAATATCAAAAAGTTAAACAAAAGTCATTGTACTTCTTGCTTTTTGGTACAAGATATGTTCTTTGGTACAATAAATGTACTTTTTGGTATAATAAATGTACACTTTAGTACAAATTAAGTGGGGTTAGGTACAATAAATGTACTTATTGTTATGTGAACATTATTATTTGGTACACTAAAAGTATTTTTTAAAAAAATTATAGTTTTTGGAACAACAAATGAACTGTTTGGTACATTTTAATTATTTTTTGGGTACAATATAAGTACGCTTTGGTACAATAAATGAACTTTCGGTGCAATGAAAGTAGTTTTTGATGCAATGAAAGTACTTTTTAGCACAATAAATGTACTTTCTGGTGCAATTATAGTACTTTTTGGTACAATAAAAGTAATTTTGTGGAAAAAATTATACTTTTTGGAACATTTAAATTTTATGTTGGTACATTAAATATACTTTCAGGTACAATAACCAACTACGACCAACTGTTGAAGATATATGGAGAACAGTCAAACCATCTCTGGTACCTCCCATACAAAATGAAAAATTTTTAAAAAAATAACATTTTTTCAATAACTTCCAAACCGGCAATTGGGGGACATTAAAACTTCAGCCAACCAAATTTGGGAGCCCGCATTACTTATTATCTCTTCATTTACTCGAGTTATATGACAATGCTCGCTCTCGACGAACAAAGTACCAGCTTTTAAGAAAGGATTTATTCTTATATTAAAAACACACCTTATATAGTTTGTCGAAGAATGCAGAATGTTACTTCAGCCTTTTCAAGCATCGAGACGCACTCGGCAGAAGTAGGTCTGGTAATGAATAAGGACAAATTTGGTATGAAGTACTATCGGGGTATTACAAATCAAACATAGTTGACCTATACATATATATATATATTCTTGATATATTTTTGTTCACTTTAATGATATCTCACTTTATTTGGTTTAACTACTATAGAGGAAATCGGTTGTCAGTTATCTCAAAGAACCTGTTCTTATATTGGTGAATAGGTGATGTGTCATTAGACTGTTTCTTAAGTATTAAAGTAGGGTATATTTTGTTCTTTATTGATTTAATGTGTAATACGATAAAGTTAATATTATATTTTTTTTATTTGTCTTCTGGATTATACATTAATCCTTTTAATATTATAAATGTGAATGTCTGTCTGTTTGTTTGTTTGTTTGTTTGTATGTTTGTTGCTCAATCACACCTAAACGGCTGAACCGATTTCAATGAAATTTGGAAGATAGTTAGTGTACTGTATGGAAATTGCTATAGGCTATATATTTTGTAATTTTTTACCCTATGGGCGGAATGGGCGTGGCAAAACTTTTTTTTAGAGCTAGAGAGATAAAATTTGATACCCAGGTAGTACTCGACAACACGAATATGAATGTGCAGACGAAATTTAAATTTTGGACCCAATGGGCGGAGTGGGCTTGGCAAAACATTTTTTAGAGCTAGAGATATAAAATTTGATACCCAGATAGTACTCGACAACACGAATGTGAATATGCTGACGAAATTTTAATTTTGAACCAGTAGGCAGAGTGGGCGTGGCAAAATATGTTTTTAGAGCTAGGGAGATAAAATTTGATACACAGATAGTACTCGGCAATACGAATATGAATATGCGACCGAAATTTTAATTTTGAACCAGTGGGCGGAGTGGGCGTGGCGAAACATAATTTTAGAGCTAGGGAGATACAATTTGATACACAGAAGACGCTCGGCAACATGAATATGAAAATGCAGACGGAATTTTAATTTGAGATCAGTGGGCGGAGTGGGCGTTGAAAAACTTTTTTATAAGCTAAGGAGATAAAATTTAATACACAGATAGAACTCGGCAACACGAATATGAATAAGCGGACGAAATTTTAATTTTGAACCAGTGGGCGGAGTGGGCGTGGCAAAACATATTTTTAACATATTTAACATATTTGTAAAATTTGATACACATATAGAACTCGGCAACACGAATATAAATATGCGGACAAAAATTTGACTTTGAACCAGTGAGCGGAGTGGGCGTAGCAAACATGTTTTTAAAGCTAGGGAGATAAAATTTGATACACAGATAGTACTCGGCAATACGAATATGAATATGCGGACGAAATTTTAATTTTGAACCAGTGGTCGGTTCAGATAAAATTTGATACACAGAAGACTCATGGCAGTATGAATACGAAAATGCAGATGGCATTTTAATTCGAGATCAGTGGGCGGAGTGGGCGTGGTAACACTTATTTTTAGAGCTAGGGAGATAAAAGTTGATGCACAAATATTACTCGACAACACGAATATGAATATGCAGACGAAATTTTAATTTTGAACCAGTGGGCGGAGAGGGCGTGGCGAAACATAAATATAGAGCTAGGGAGCTAAAATTTGATACACAGAAGAAGCTCGGAAACATGAATAAGAAAATGTAGACAGAATTTTTATTTAAGATCTGTGGGTGGAGTGGGCGTGGTAACACATATTTTTAGAGCTCCCTATTTGGTACTCAAATAGTAATCGACAACACGATTATGAATATGCAGACGACATTTTAATTTTGATACAATTTGGCACCTAGAGTGATACAATTTGGCACCCAGATAGTATACGACGGAACGAATATGGAAATGTAGACGAAATTTAAATTTTGAATCAGCGGGCCGAGTAAGCGTTGCAAAACTGTACTTTAGCTCTAGAGAGATACAATTTTACACCCAGATAGCACACGACAACACTATTATAAATGTGCAGACGACATTTTAAGAGCAAGGACAATGTTAGAAAAGTTTTTTCTTAATAAATTCATATTTTTAAATTTCATTTGCTGACACTTTTGACAAGATATTTTTCAGAGTTTGTCAGTAAACTTTAAGGACTATTTACATTGCGTCAGTTTGTTTTATAAAATTTTTTGGCAATATGTCGTCAGATAAACGTATTTAGGTAAATGCCGACACAGGGTAAAGGGGAATAGTGACAATGATATCAGTTGTGTAAATATGTCTTGAAAGTACTCGGCAATGTAGACATGAATATACCGACACCATATTTATTTTCGGCCGGCGGGGATATGAGGATGAATATTTTTTTTCCGATCGGTCGGCAAAAGGGAAGATGGGTAAAATTTTTTTAGGACTATATAAAGTAATTCCCCTTATTACGTATGTCGTAGTCGACTTTTGGCAACATTCGACATTTGTTTTATTTGATTTAAATTAGTAATAATTAACAGAATTGTTTAGTGTTGAGAATTTTTTTTATAATCTAACATAAAAAGAACATGATATTAGCAAGGCCAGTCATATTTCAGTCTCACAGACGACATCACCGATGCCATATTTTGAAAACAACAATGATTCGACGTGACTACGACATACATAATAAGGGGGAATATTTTAATTCGGATAGTACTTGGTACTATAGATATGAATTTGCAGACGTATGTTTTAATATAGGTTAGTGAGACGTGGTTAGCTTGATCAGGTTAAGGAGTAACTTGGGGTAACGAATTGTTTACAGAGCGTACAAGAACGACGCTTAAGCTTAGTCCTTTAAGTATGCGTGCCAAACATATTATACATATTCGTCAAATAAGCAATAGCGAAGCATTGCCGGGTCCACTAGTATTCTGTAAAGGTAACAGGTAAATTGAGATACTATCTAAAATTTGGGATAAATTTGAAAACTATTAAGGAATTGGATCTATTCTACACACATTTAAATGTGTCAGTCAGGGTGTCATTTTAGCTCAAACAAAACATACCAGGACTTTTCGCATACAATAGTTATGGAACAAGCATCTCTTTATACAATACAGAGAACCGGTTCCGTGACTAGTGATGCTCCCATTCATTTGCCGTAGAGTACTCCATAATGTTGTTTAATTTGCTCAGCTTTGTATAGCCAATATTCTATCGTCTTTGAACTTGACTCACGGCACGATAACACAGTACAATACATAGTTTTGGGAATCAATTCTGAGAGCTGCACGTAAAATTAGCCCCAACAAGAAGAAGTTATGCATCATTCGTTTTGTCAAGTTACATGCCATAGCAATTTAATATCGATTTGAAGTTAGTAAGTATCGTATAGGGGAATTTGTCACGTTTTAGACTCTTTTGTTTGACATAACTCTAGAACCAGTAGTCCGATTTAGCTGAAACAAATTTAAAATAATTAAGAATTAAAATTCTTTCAATCTGTTCACATAAAATTTCCCTACATTAACAACAGTTGCACTTTTCCATTCATCAAACGATTTTGATCTGGGTTTATTTTGTAGCAGGTACAATAAAACTGTTGTACTCCGTGGAGTATGATTTACATGGAATATTACTTATGATAATCATACGCCACCATATAGCAATATGACAAAAGAGCCTAAGACGTGACAAATTACCCTATACGATACTTACTCACTTCAAATCGATTTTAAATTATTATGGCATGTAACGACAAAACGAATAATGCAGAACATATGCTTTTTGGGGATACTTTCACCTGCATTTCTCAGAATTGAGTCCCAAAAGCATATGTTGTACTGTCCCTACGGAAAAAGTGGTGTTAATTTACCTGAGTGTACCTATCTCAGGACGGGTGAAGAGGGGATGTGTCACCAAACTGGTTCTAAAGTGTTAAAGAATAGTCAATTTGACTGTTCTGTATTATTCTGCGTCGTTGTATTTCCAACGGCGTTGTTTATAAATAAGTAGAAAAGTCAGAAAAATATAACATATTTATATGTGTATATTTTAACCATAGACAACTAAGTAATTTATCAAAAAGTTTCATTTAAATTTTCCGTCTTATTTTAGGGCATATTTCCAAAAAACAGACATCATAGTTAAGTGACTGGTTTTTACTGAGCCTGTCGTAGAGTTTGTACTGTTAAACCGGTTCAAGACACGTCACAAAGTATCAGTTAGGTGTCAATTGACACTTCAGTGGCCAACCCCATACAAAACCTACCGGTTCTCTACACACAAAAGTTCCGGAACTAGCACCGGTTCATGCACCCAGGGAACCGGTCCCGTGACTGGTACTGTACCGGTTCATTTTCCCGTAGGGGTGTTATCGTACCGTGAGTCAAGTTCGAAGACTACAGAATACTGGCTGTTGGGCCCAAATCAATGAGGTGAACAATTTTGTACTGTCTAATCTAATATCGAGTTTGCTTTCTGGTCAACGTTTAGTATTTTTTGGCGTATCTTTACTACAGCTTCATATTTCAATATGTAGACGTTTTCCCCTATTTCTTATATGTATATGTTGCGTCAGGATTTCATTTTCATTGCCTGACTTTCTGTAAATTTATTCATATGAACACGTAACTGTTACTGTTCATCTGCTTTCATTCCTAGTATTCGTGTTCATAATACTCATACGCCACATATTGTAAACAATTATAATTAATCATACGTTGTATCAATGTGTAAAAGTAACTTTATATTGATAACGTATGTGAATCTATATATATAAAAATGAAATGGTCCACGTATGTCATACCATCACTTGAGAACGGCTGGAGCGATTTGGCTGATTTTTTTTTATTCGATTCGAAATTTTCCGTAGATTGTTTGTGTTGAAAAAAATCAAATCCAGGTGGCGCTAGGGTGGATTTATATCGAAAATTTAAATGCATGTACCAATTCAACTGAAATTTAGAATGGATATTCGTATGATCATGATAAAACATTTTATGTACAAATGGACCCGGTAGGTGGCGCTGGGGTCGGTTTACAATCAAAATTTTAACGAATGGGCCAATTTAACTGAAATTCAGAATCTATGTTTGCTTGATCATCAGAAAAAATCGTATGTAGAAATGGACCCGGTAGATGGCGCTAGGGTGGATTTATATCGAAAATTTTAATGCATGTACCTATTTAACTGAAATTTAGTATTTATGTTTGTGGAACCTTGAGAATAAATTAGTTGTATAAATTGACCCGGTAGGTGCCGCTATGGTGGAATTATAATGAAAATTTTAACGAATTAAACAATAAAACTGAACTTTAGAATGTATATTTGTTTGTTATGAGAATTTTTTGTATATATGGACCCGCAGTTGATTTGGCTGGGGTTGAATTATTTCGAAAATTTATATCGATTGTCCGATTTAAAATATATGATTTTTTTTGGCATGAGAAGATTTTGAATATCGATTGTCCGATTTTACTTAAACTTAAAATATATGATTTTTTAGCATGAGAAAATTTTGAATGTATGTTTGGAACCAGTTGCCGGTGTTTAGCTTATGACACACTTAATTTTTGGAATGTCATTTAGTCACTTTTTTTAACATCATAGTTATTCAGAAGTCTATATATATAAAAAAGATGTACATTTTGATGTCACCACTAATTGTGAAAACGGTTGACCCCATTTGTCCCAAAATTTCAGTGAAAGTTAAGGATTGGCTGTAGATGGTCACCCACACCGCAAAAAGGCTTAAAAAAGAATGACTAACTTTTATAATGGCGCACTTCCTACTGAATTAGAGAGCTTCACAAAGTGGTTTTTCCCATTTCAAAATTTTAGGGGACAATAACGAAAATAGGAATAACTGTTGATATCACCCAGACCATACGGTTAATGGGGTTGCTGAATGCATTTTTGGAAATTCGTACTCCTTAGGATAAAAAGGTACAATCACCCAGTACACCAACGCAGAAAGCTATATGTCAGTCAATCGGCTTAAAAATGTGGTTTAAAATATATTCCAATCAATAAGTAAGTTTTTATCACATCATGGACGACACTGCTGATTCGTTTTAGCAATTCTTATAATAATATATAATAATCTTTAAGATATATGAATAACAGAATTTATCCGGGAAAACCTCGCCCTTTAAATTAAAATATTTTAGAGGTCAAAAAAATAAACCAATCGTTTTTAGATTTCAACTACACTCAACATGTTTTACAAAAATTTGGAGGCAGGACGAAGTCTGCCGGGCCAGCTAGTATATTATAAATCATACGTTGTTACAAAAGGTAATGTAATGTTCTTTAGATTTTCATGTTTTAACTGTGTCAAACTTATTGAATGCATGACTTAAATAATGTTCCGTATAGAAAATAACTTTCAAACGAGGAAAAAAATTTTTAAAATATCTATATGTTTTTCCATGCACACTTATAACACAGAAGATTTGCCCAGAATGAATTGGCTTAATATGGCGCATAAGCAATCATAATGAGTAAATAATATTAACTAAGCTCATTGATTTCCGTCACTGAGTCTATAATGCTCATACGTCAAATGATACGAAGTTATTATTAATCATACGTTGTGACAAATTGTAACAAGTCGTCTTTTAGCTTTTCAATATTTAAATGCGACAGACAAGTAGGGAGTGTAATTAAAATGACGTGTTCACTGGACATCACATCAATGTTCACTATAGATTAAAAGTTCCAAATTCTAATAAATGTTTGCTCATTAGTAATGCTAATAAGATTATGACAAACACTTTGATTTAACACATTTTCAACACTTACAAATGCAAAAGAAGAAATCACCATAACGCCCAAACGTACAGAACAGTACAGCAAATAGGTTTCCATCCAAAGCATATTGGATGGTTGTATAGTAATTAACAAAAACTAGGAATCAATGAAATTTGTTGCCTTTCACACTGTATTGAACTACATTTTTGTGAATATCCAAATCTCAAAATTTAACTCTTCTATTCGATTATCAGTATAGGGATCCGCTAAATTTCTTAATATTTTTTTTGTTACTTTTAACGCTCACGCAGTTGTAATAAAACTGACAATTGATATTGGATCTGTGTTTTTCTTTCTTCTAGTCACTGGAATTATTGGAATAATCAACCCCTAAATTAACGTTTGGTTGACAAAAGTCAGACATATGTATGTAATTTAACTGCGTGTGCAGCAATTAATGTTATTAGAGATAAAGATCTACTGGTTTGGCTATAGGAAATTATATTATGGCAAACAAGAAAATCCTTTTACGTTACTCATGCAACAATAAAGCTTTTTGTTGTACATATTGTACTAGTTGTTGTTGTTGCACTTAACATATGTGTTTTGCGGACGATTTGTTGAGGTATTTACTTCCCTTACTCCTACTGTTGCTGTTTTGGTTTATTGAATACTAGTTTGTTTATGATTTCGGAAATTAGTTCATGGCTTTAACTTTGAAAGTTTATAAACCTATCAACCTTGACATGTTATGGTTATTGTCTATCATACAAGTCATTCTCATGGGTAAGTTGCAATGCATTAAGTAAGCTGACATAATTATGTGTTTTAAAGAATGTTAGCAATGGTTTAAACGATGGCACATCGTTTACTTGTATATAGTACGTTTGATGGTAATGGAACAATTCACGTAGTCTTCATATTAGTTATATTGCTCATACATCTGATAATCTTCTAATTAAAAGCAGTAATGCGTTATTTTATGGCAAGGCAGAAAAGAAATTTTAAAAGATCTTTCAAAAAGCGGATTCATTTGTTATGGTAATGACTGCCCTTTATATACGATAATATCAGTAATATTAAAATTTGACCGGCATGATAGTTAGAACACGCGACTTCCATGCGGGAGATTCCAGGTTCAACACCTGGCTCCAGTCATATAAAAAATGTTTTCTTTAATTTCTTTCACGATTAAGAAGAGTGTGGCATCGCACGAGAAATCCTGTAGATAAAACTAATTTGAACCGTACCGAAAGAAAGAATCAATACTACTGGCCGATATTTTAGATAATTAAAGTCCCAAAATAAATACAAAGGCGTCGGGATCACTTGGCAAACCCAGAGTGATCATTGCCAATTGCACTTCAAGTCTACTTATAGAGATCCGTATTCGTGGTGTTACTGCTGACGGAGTACCTCTACGTGGTGATACCTGGAAAAGTGCCTTGACACCCGTCAGAGTACGTCCAACTGCGAGGGGCGAAACCTAAAACCCAGACACGTCGGCTCAGAGTGAACGGTACTCTGGTCAGCGTCTGACCTAGAATGGGCGACCGTAATAAAATCTGGCAGGAGGAGAAAACTGCGACGTAGTGCGCTGGGCTTGCTACCAGCCACCGACGTTTGAACTATTGCAATGAAAAGAAGTAAGAAAGAATAAAACGGACCCCTAATAAATGTTGACGACCACCGCAAACGAATTAAGGACAATGATTTGGGGATATGTACTAGGAATGTTAAAACACTGTACAGACCAGGTGCCTCCATCTAACTGGCGGAAGTCCTCGAAGAATACAAGGCTGACATAACCGCTTTACAGGAAATCCGGTGGACAGGACACCGGTATGTGAACGTATAACCACCATAAGAGTCAAAACAAAGTTTTTCCACATAACACTTATACGAGCAAATGCTCCGACAGAAGAGAAAAGCGATGAGGACAAAGACGAGTTCAACGAGAGCCTAGAAAATGTATATGACCGTAGCCATATCATCAGAATTGTACTAGTCGATTTTAATGCTAAAATAGGCAGGGATACCGCATTTGAGCATACCATCGGAAAATTCAGTCTGCACACCGAAACGTCAAACAATGGCATGAGACTCAATATATACCGACTCCATGGGACGAACTGCGAGAAGCGTTCATGAGTAGTCAAAGCCGTTTAAAGATGATGCCTGCTACGATGATGAATGTCGCAATGCCACGAGAGAGACAGTGGCTGCATACAGGGCGAAACTGCAACCAATGTCAACACGAGCTGTTCATGAACGGCACAGGGAAAAGAGACGAGAGGCAAGGAATAGAAAGAGCTGAAGAAGAGATAGGATGAGTGCACTGTGTTGCTCAGAAGCAGAGGGGAGCCCAGAAATTCTACCTCAGATAGTGAAGACAAAAATGCTGAGAACAAGGTTGCTCTCCTGCAAGGACAGCGATGGCCAGCCTTGACGGACACGGATAACGTTCTAAATATATGAAGAGAACATTTCAGCAATCCACTGTATACGGTCACTACTCCAGAAGACCCCGCACCAATCTATTATGATGGCATTAACTGTCCACCTCCGAGTCAGAGTGAGATACGTGTGGCAATATCCCGCCTTAAAAATAACAAAGCGGCTGGAGCCGATGGTCTCCCTGCTGAATTGTTTAAGGCTGGCGGAGAGGAGCTGATTAGGAGCATGCATCAGCTCATGGAGAACATCTGGCAAGAGGAGAGCATGCCCGGGTATTGGAGTCCCAGTCTGTTTTGTCCCATATACAAGAAAGGAGATCGTAGTGAATGTAAGAACTACCGTGGAATAAGCCTATTACCAATTGCGTACAAGGTCCTTTCAAGCATATTGTGTGAACGTCTAAAACAAATTGTAGAAAAACTAATTGGACCATATCAGTGCGGCTTTAGAACTGGTAAATCTGCGACAAATCAAATATTCACTCTAAGACAAATCCTGGAAAAAAAAACTCATGAAAAGCAGATCAACACCTACCACCTCTTTGCCGACTGCAAAGCTGCCTTCGACTCTCCGATAAGGAGTAAGTTATATGAAGCCATGTCTGAGTTTGGTATTCCTGCAAAGCTAATTCGACTTTGCAGATGTACCTTGGGCAACACCAAATTTCGGTTAAGATTGGTAAGGATCACTCTGAGCCATTCAACACAGAAAGAGGTCTTAGGCAGGTTGATAGCTTGTCCTGTACACTACCTAATATAGTTATGGAGAAGGTGATGAGAAAGGCTGGTGTCAACATGTCTGGCACCATATTTCACAAGAGCCACATGCCACCAACCTATGCCGATCATATAGACATCATTGTTCGAAATCTGCGGGATGTTAATGCAGTTTTCTCATCACTGGAAAAGGAGTTAGCAAAATTAGGTTTAGCGGTCAACGAGGACAAAACAAAAATAATGATTTAGACGAACAAAGAGTCCTCTCGATGGGGACGCTCCATGAACGTTGACAATTATTGTTTTGAGTTAGTAGATGAGTTTACCTACCTCGGATCTTCCGTCGTTAAGAAAAAAAGTGTCAGCCAAGAAATCAAGCGGAGAATAGTGCTCGGTAATAGATGTTTTTACGGACTTTGGCAGCACTTTAGTAACACCACCTTATCATGGGCTACTAAGAAACAGCTAAACCAGGTGAAAAGTATTCCGGAAAATATATGGACCTATCTGTGTCGACGGCGAGTTTCGCCATGAGTTGTATGAGCGTTACTACGACATCGACTAAAAGTGTCAGAATCCAACGACTGTGATGGTTGGGACATGTTGCCAGGTTGGATGTAAATGTTCCAGTATGAAAGCTGTTTGAAGGCGAACCTGAAGGACGGCACAGACTAAGGAGACCCAAACTTCGTTGGCACGAGTTAATGTTACCCCAAAACTACTTACTTAAAACTTAATTTCTCTTTACACTCCATGAATGTGGTATAGCTTCTCGCGTTATTGCGAATTAACACGCTTTATATTTAGATTCACAACAAACGGCACCTACTTGTTTATCGACGAATGCGAACGTCACTGTTTGAGAAGCTTTTTACTAGACATGCAGATTGACTCGACACTTATACTGCGAAGTTACTGTCGACAACATCCAGGGAGCCGGCAGAAAGAAAAATGTGGATGACTGGAGTCAGGCTCCCAAAACTACTTACGGTATTGCAAATGGGCTTCATGTCTATGCCCCTTCTGGTACCTCCCATACAAATATGTAATTCTGCCCTCTTTAGAAATCGAGTGAAAATATCAATACACCCAACGCGATCTTGCCCAAATTGTGTATTTTGTTAAGTTATAACATAATACAGTTTTGGTGAAAAACTGGAGGTCTAACCACGCCCCTTCTGGTACCTCCCTGACAAATGTACCATTCCGCCCACTTTAAAGATGGAGTAATAACATCAATACTCCCAACGTGCCCAAATTCTGTATTTAGTTCAGGTAAAGCAGGACAAAGTTTAGGAGAAAACAACTGGAAGTCTAGACACGCTCCTTCTGGTACCTCCCATATTCATATGGTACCACCCACTTAAGATATCGATTAATATTATTAATACACCCAACGAGTTCGTGTCTAAATTCTGTATTTAGTAAAGCTAAAGCAGAAAAAGTTTTGGCGAAGAGAATGGTAGTCTGTCCACGCCCCCTCTGCACAGTGGTCGTCCCCATTGGCCAAAAATAAAAAAATAAAGTCCAAATTTTGGGAAATACTGTGACAACACTATCTCACAATAGATTTTGCTCTCTCAAATTACTTTTGTTTTTGCTTTATTACACCTGCCCTTTTTAAAAATAGCTGTCAAAGGCAGACTATGAAAATAATTTTGTTTCGCAGCATGAGTAACTTTCAAGTGAAGGTCCAAAATAAAACGTAAAAACCTCTTTAAAAAAGATTGCTTAAACAATGGAGGAATTAAATATTGTAAAGAATGGTATTAACTATTATTTTAAAGAATTAAAAACTTCTCAGCATGCTGTGTCTATTTTATTAAATTAATTTATTAGTTGTGCCTATTTCAGTACTAACTAGTGTATAGACTTAAATTTCACTTAGAGTTTTAGTTGCGAAATCGATCGAAGTTGACAACCAAATTTGTTGTAAAATGTTAACCAATATTTACAGATTATATGATGTAAATTTCAGTTGCCGAAATTTGCGGATTGTTGAGTTATCTTCAATAGAACAAAGCGGCCTCACCGTTTTCGGTGTAATTTTTTTGATTGTGTACTCTAAGAGAGGTCCTTGAATCCTTTGTCCGACATTGACCAAACTGTAGATTTAGTCATAGATTGATGGAATCAATAGTTATGCCAACTTTGGTATGCCTACTATGAAATTTAAATTTTCAGGATCTAAGAGAGATCCTTGAATCCTTTGTCCGACATTGACCAAACTGTAGATTTAGTCATAGATTGATGAAATCAATGGATATACCGACTTTGGTATGCCTACTATGAAATTTAAATTTTCAGGACCTAAGAGAGGTCCTTGAATCCTTTGTCCGACATTTACCAAATTTTAGATTTAGTCATAGATTGATGGAATCAATGGATATGACGACTTTGGTGTGCCTACTATGAAATTTACAGGATCTAAGAGAGGTCCTTGAATCCTTTCACAGATTTTAACCAAATTTTAGAAATTGGTGTCATTAAAAGAGACTGTGAGATGTGCCAAATATTATTCACCAATGAAAACTCCTTCTATTTTGGCCGCTCTTTGTATGAAACGGCAACCACTGTGCTCTGAGGGTGAGGGTATGTGTAAATCGGGTTTTCCGACTGTAACTTTCTTACTGGTTTTTTTCTTAATTTAATTTATCATTTTCAATAGTTTATTCATTATATAACATTTTCGATTCTATCTTTCATATTGAAGGCAGAGTCAAAGAGTTTTTTATTTATTTTACAATTGCATAACGTGAAAGAGTAATGTGAGAGGTTCTCGTATTTGAGTGAGTTAATGCGTTTGTTTTTTTAGGCAAACGTTTATTTTCTTAGCTTCTACTAGACATGCTAATCAATTTGACTACTCGGAAGTTGCTGCCTAGTATCTATTGGAATAACATTAATTTGTGTGAATTTGAAATGAATGAAGTTAAAGTTCACTATAAAATTTGGGTATTTCTTAAAAAAAAAAAACTAATCTCCTAATAACGAAATTAATTAAACGACCTTAATATTTTTTTTAGGAATTATTTAATTTTGTACCGTCATTTGTTTTGATTAGAAAATATAAAATGTATTAAATGTAATTAAACGACCTTAATATTTTTTTTAGGCATTATTTAATTTTGTACCGTCATTTATTTTGATTAGAAAATATAAAATGTATTCATTTCGAATAAAAAAAATAACTTTGAAATAACAGTTCAGCGTAAGCTTTTACTGTAACGCCATCTGTGAGAAACAAACCAAACAGTACAAACCCATACAGGTATGTATTTAACTAAAAGCTTTAAAAAGCTTTAGGCTTACCGTTTCAGATAACAAATATTCAAATATATAAATAGACTCCATTTTTTGTGGGGCAAATAAACGTAAGTAAGTCAAGTCATCAACTTTTGTTGTTGTTTATGTTTACAAATTTTTTCGAATTATAAGATTTTAAGATAAAAGATTTTACAAGAAAGAAAAGATAAAAACAACATTTATTTTTGATGGACACGACATAACTGTCAGCGCAAAAAAAAAACAAGATGGACCGTATGTAAGGTGCTGGGATCACAAATATATATCGATATTTCCAGCATAAGGACGGACGAATTTATAGTATAAAATTGCTAAATTTTTTACTTTTTGTTTTTGTAATCATATAATGAATTTGTTGAACCTTAATAAAACAAACTATATATATCGTTGGAAAGTCTTTCTTCTCAAATCCACTGAGAAACTTAAAATCGGTTCATATTTATCTGCGTTACTGGCTTGCAAGTGCGTAAAAGTGCGAAAAACCGGGTTTTACCCGTACCTCAAGATTTTGGGGGTTTTGGTAAATTTGAAAAACTGATTCTTGTTGTGTTCAACAGCAGCTACAAGAAAAATAGTATAATTTCCCAGGTATTGTTTTCACTGCCCGCTCTGTGTTATCCATAGCACGATGCGTGTGTCCTCAAGGTGTTTCCGCAACTCACATTTAGATTGAAGAACCTAATCTATGGGTGCCGTTGGAGATGTAAAGTGAATCTTGCATCCCAAGCCGACTCACAACCTCCTTCATGGAGGCACCTAGGCAACGGTGTTCGTGATATTTTTTTTTTATCAAGAACAGCGTCTGATAGTTAGCGACGAACCCTTATGGTTGGGCTAGTCATCCGCCTTCAGGTCCTTTACTATCCTTTACTATGAAAACACGACAAAGAAAAAGTAACAAACTAAGCCCCCCAAATGTTGACGACCCCCGCAAACGAAATAAGGACCATGATTTAGGGATATGCACCTGGAACACCTGGACTCTCTATAGAGAAGGTGCCACTATCCGACTGGCTGATGTCCTCAAAAAATATAAGGCTGACATCACCGCCATCCAGGAGATGAGATGGACAGGACAAGGATGCTAGCGACGTAAAAATTGCGACATCTATTACACAGCGCCATGCCGAAAAGCACAAATTTGGATGTGGATTTGTAGTTGGCGTGAGACTCAGACATCTTGTCTCGCGATTCAATCCTGTAAGTGATCGAATAGCCGCAATCCGCTTAAGACGAAATATTTCTACATCTCGATGATTTTTGCTCATGCCCCGACGGAAGATAAAGACGATGAGATTAAGATGCATTTTACGAGCGCCTAGAGGAAATATACGACCACTGCCCTGGCCACGGACATTAAAATTGTTCTGGGAGACTTAAATGCAAAATAGTAGGGGAAGATGTTCTTGGTCCATCGATCGGTAAATTCAGCCTTCATACCGACACGTCAGACAACGGATTCAGACTGGTAAGTTTCGCGTCGGCAAGAAACATGGTTGTGAGTGGAACCAGATTACCGCATAAAGATATCTACAGGGCAACCTGGATATCTCCCGATCAAAACACAAGAAATAAGATGGATCACGTGGTAATTGATGGATGGCATGCCTCAAGCGTTTTGACGTGCGTGTGATGAGTGGTGCAAATATTAACTCGGATCACCATCTAGTTGCAGCCAATCTACGCACACGATAAAGTAGTTCTAAAAACATTTGTAACCAAACGCAAATGAAGCTAGACATCACAAAGCTACATACCGCCAAGATAGCAAATGCCTAATCCAACCAACTCTCTCAATAACTTCGAACAAACCCCCCTAGTACTGATGTTCCCGAAACACAGTGACAGCATATTGCGAATTCTATGAACACTGCCACAACGACTGGGTAATGAAAAACCACGCTCAGACAAGCCCCGTTGCGATGATGAGTGTCGTGAAATGTCTGAGGAAATGGCTGTTGCATACAAGGCAAAACTGCAGCCAATGGCGACGCGTGCGGTGACAAAGCGTTATAATGTGAAGA